>JAQGAG010000123.1:0-24540 GCA_034696835.1 Lepidocyrtus lignorum
AATTTATGGTGAGCAGAAACAACGACACCAAGTACCGCTGCCCCCACTGCTTCACCAGGCTGGAACTATCCTGGTGTCCCATCAGGCTGGAGTAACGCTCCCGGATGGACTCAATCAGTATCTGGTAAGGATATTCCAAGATCTTTAATCCCTTATCAACATCCCAACAGTTTGCATGATAAAGATAACCCTTCTTAATTAAAAAACCTTAATTTTTCCAGGTGAAATTGACCTAGTTGCGGAGGCTGCGCTGGTGGGACAAGGAGAAGCTGAAACTGCCCACAGTTCTCAGACGGTAGTCAACGGGGATTCTTCAAACCCAGCCGTGGTCAATATCCAAACTGGATCTTATACATCTATCGGACAAGGTTCCGGAATTTTGCAGACCAGCAGCGCCAACTCTCTTGGGGATAGTTCCTCCTTCCAGGGGGTAGATGGTTACAATACCGGAGACTCAGGGGAGTATTATGGGGGAAGTTTGTCTGGCAATAATGTTAATACAGTTAGTGGAGGGGCATCTTATGTTGGGGGGGATGGTGCGGTTGCGCAGGCTGCAGCGTCGCAGGATGTGCCTCTAGTGCAGAATGGGTGGAGGAAATGAATTGTTCAAGGGGATCTTTATTTAAGACGTTAGCAAATCATTTGGCAAGATTAGGACAGTTAAATTAATTATGTGGATTTGTTAGCCATTTTTCTTTTCAAAATCTCTTAACTACTTTTTAAAAATTTCTTCCAAGTTGTTTAAGTTTTGTTCTAAATATTTTATTAGGTAATCTATTTTTACCTTTTTGATCGAGAATTTTTATTTATTTGTATGTCTGATGTGAATGAATTCAATTTTATGCATCCAGCTTCATATTGAGTACGTTTTAAAAAATTTATATGAAGTTGCAAAGATTATTTTTAATTTCTATGTCTGTAATCTACCTAATAATAAAGTGCTTATATTTATTTTAAAAAAAAATTATCTTTGACGGAGCAACTACCGTATTTTGTTAACTGATTCATTTCATTCATACTAGGATAAGCGACATGAACAGCGAGATGGGATAAAAGGGAGCCTTCTTTAACTTTTTCGTACATTTGTCATCTCATCTCATCTCATATCATGAATAGTTTATTTTGCACACGTTTTGGTCTCTTTATAAATGGTTGCCGGCTTAGTCTTGTTTTGGAAAGCTTCAAGCGGTCATTGACACGCTAACGTGAATGTATCATCATCAAAATAAAATAATCATAATATTTAATTTTCTTACATTACATAACATACATATGTCAACAAATAATGGTTGGCCATACCGGTAAAATTAAATGGTAAAGTCAATGAATCCATGAACCAAAATTGCGTAAAGTTAGCAAAATGTGTATGAAACGCAAAATATAATCATGAAGAAGAAAAAAGACTTTTTATGAATCATTCCTACATAATATATATCAAATGTAGATAGCCAACTAAATCAATTTTAATTGAAGACAATAATATTTTATCTTTCATAATTTATCCATAATCCATGCCTGCCAAAAAAATTACTCTCCCAATTCCCAAATTTATTTTTAACCTGAAGATCGGAACAAATTGCAACATTTTACGTTTGTAACGCCAAGCATAAAGGTGACATTTAGCTTTAAATGAGAGCTTCATTTTGTTTATGACACGGTCAATCATTTCATCTTATCTCAATTAACATCAAACATTAGACCGACGTGACGAAGCGAAGGCATTTTGGGTACAAATCTGCAACGCTGGGGCAATACGAGACTCGACTCATAAACATGCCTTGTCTGATAAATTGATGCGTTGGAACGTTGCAAGTTGGAAAGTACTTCCAAAAAGATAACCATTTGCCCTGCTCTCCTCTTGAGCATTCCATTTTCATTCAAAGTCCCATTCTGACTCCAATAATCCCCAAGAAAAAACTCTATAGATCAAGTCGTACTTGAAACACTCGAAATTTTATTCCAACTGACTGGGAACATTTTTACAAATCTTTCTTAATCTTCTTGCCACGAGCTCCCATGCATCTATCTCCCGTGCATAGCATATTTTTTTGCTGGCCTACTTCAGTCACTCATTTGAATTTGTAAAGCAAACGCAAATCCCAATCCAATATTCTCCTCCTCATTCAAGAATGAAGATTCATGCTTCCACTTCATGACTTGACCCAAGTTGGGTCACCCAACAAAAATCAAATTGACATGAGCATTATTAGTCCTCAAAACATTCTTCTAACGAAAAAAGCAACGAAAAAATTAAAAATCTGCATCCAATTTTTAACTTTTAACTACGCATCGGAGAAAAAGTCCCCTTCATCAAAATATCTTGAAGAATTTCAAGCATCGCATCATCATCATCAACATCTCTTCGCCATTCCCCAATCCCCAGTACATAAAAATGTCATCAAATGTAACAAATATCTTATCTGATCTCTATGCAAATATGTATCACATAGCATAGGGAACTGCGCTGTATGGAATCTTGGAAGAAGCCTCCACTTTCTTTCCAATTAGCATCCATTCCTTCCGTCCGCGTCCATCTCCCTTTCTGTTTATGCAATTTGCTTTGTAGAGCATAACAAAAATAGCTATAAAAACATGCAAATCGAGAAACAGCACCGCACCAACCAACCAATCAAGAACAAAAAGCATCATAAAAACCGTTGATTTGATATGTTTTTAGGGAGAACCTGCATTTTTGCTTACACTAATCCATATATCATATCACTTCAGCATGATCATGATCATGTGCAAATGCATAGTGCTTTGCTAAGGAATAGAAATAGGAAGGGAGAGTTGGATGGACAGAGTAAACAAGGGAAAAAGTCAAAGCGAATGGCGGGTACTCGTTTTCTGTACTGGAATAAAAACAGAGACAGGGCAGGGGAAAGGTATAGATAGCTCTTCTGCTGCGCTGCGTTTGTTTGTTGATGATTTGATTGTTTCTTTTCCTGTTTTCTTTTGAAATGCAAATGAGCAGTTTTTTAATTGGGATTACGACAAACGAACGTTTTTCCGGTGTTTAGCTGGAATTGGGTTCGTTGTTAGATTAAAATTAAAAGCAGGGCTGGACTGCACTGCCGGGCTAGTTTTCAGTGTTTTTTGTGTGATTCTGATTATAAGTTAGGTTAAATTAGTCAGTTAAGTATGAGTTATTAATTATTCAAATTATTAGCGCCTGTTTTGGAATATTTTAACTGGAAAGAGTAATTTAAGTGCAAGTTGGGGATATTGATAAAGGTGTTACTGGAAGTTTTTGAAAATATTGACGATAGATAACCCACCTGATTGTGTTTTGATTTGGGAGGTGATCGTGATCCCGAACAAACGCTTTTAAGCATTGAAAGTTGTATAATATCACGCTGGATTTGGATTACATTACAGGGTAAGTATACTGAAGTGACCTTTGACCTTGGCCTGATGGGAATAATATAATTAAGTACTTTTATTTTTTTGGGAGTTTGGGATTTCCCATTTATATTTTTCTTGTTGCTTTCTCCCAATCCCAACTAACTACACGCTTAACTGCACTACTAAATGCATAAATTCTGGCATTTAACGCTGCGCAGTTGTTTTTGTACAAAATCTGAAAAATGGCATACGGCTTATCTTTCAAAACTCGGCAAATTGACTCGCTGTTCTGAAATAGAAAAACAAGATTTTCTAGCCAAAAACGCACATGAAACATTTTATTTACAATTTCCACCTTTACTGTCCTTGAGACCGTTGACTGTGGGAGACGTCGCAATAACGGCGCTATTGATTAGTGAATGGAATAAACGGCAACGGCAATATTAACCAGATCCATTTTGTAAAATCTGAGGATGGAGGACGAGGACATGTTAGTTTAAGCTCTGTTTACTGTTGACATGCATAATGGAGAAGGAAATGGAATGAGGAAAAGTTACATAGTTAATATGCATAAAATTCAAGGGAGAAGGCACATTGCAAATTGCATAATATGCGTCGCATAAAACGCAAAAACAACGGCGAATGTCAGTTGAAGGATAAACCGATAAAGGTTTTGGCTTTGGCCTGAAGCAGAATAAAGCGAAAGTATATCCATTTTTAACAGAACAGAAGCTTGCACCTTTCATATTCATGAACAGAGAAGTGAGAAGAGAACACCCAAAATATCTGAAACTGTTCGAAAAAGTATGTTTACTCCCAAAGCATAATATGCATGCAAAACAGCGATATCATCTTCATCATCATCTCATCAAGCTTCATGTTAGATAACGAGCGTTTTGAATGATCCGATCCGAAAAATATGGCATATTTATGAGGAGGATCTGGGATCTCAGGCTCCCAAAAACATCGGTGATATCTGGAAACGACGGTTGGAGTTGGATTGAATGGAGGGAGTCAGTATGGCTCTGATGAGCGGAGGCAAGCTAGTAACTCAAGTTCGAAGAGGTAAATGTCTTCATCGTCATTTCACTTTCTTGAAGAAGGTCTGTGTTTTTTTTTGTTGTAGAAAAAGGAAGTTGAAGTTCGATAATTCCAATCTTTCCTCTGAAACACGCGACAATGACAACCTCCTTACTCTTTTCTCCTCCAAAGTTGGCAATTAATCAACGTCAACGTCACCGTTTTTTGCTATTAAGTTACCATCCTTGTTTAGGTTGAGGTAATAAAAGGGGAAATAATTACTTGGAAGATGGGCTCAACTGACAGGAAACAACATTTTTTATTGACTTTACTCCCCGATTTCCTTTCAGCATCCAATTTCAAACTTTTCTGTTGATTGTAGACATTTTACCATTGGCTTATCTTTCTACCTTGCTATGTTGCATTTTCTCACGCAATATTTACTCAAAAACGTGCTTAAAAGAATAGCACCGAAATGAAATGGGTTTGATTTGATTACATTTTGCGTTACGAAACTGTTGACGTTTCATGAAATGTGCGGAGGGTGCAGGATCAAGTATCCAATCCAATTCTCGAACTTTTGAAGGAGTCATTATGATTACTCTTCCCATTTTAAAGTTTATGTTGGCAACTCCGAAGCAAAATAGAAACGGGAGCATCTTCATTTCATTTCATATCCCATCATCATTATCATCATCCGATACATCCCCTCCTCCTCCTCCTCTTCTCAAGCTGATCGTGAGTTAGTTGTAATACCGGAAGCAAAAATTGGATAATAATATGTTTTTTGGGTCTCATCTCATCTCACTACTTCACTCTCGATTTCCTTTGTTCTGATGTATCCAACATCTTTCAAGCCTCCAACTCAAGAACAAATGCGTGCATCTGTACACATGGCACATGTACTACCTTAAAACTAAAACATTTTATCTTAAAAGTTTTGGAGGAGTTTTGGGAGAACTCGTGCATCTCTGCTCATCTTCAAATTAAAGTGTGTCTCTTTGAAATGAAATTGCATCAAGGCAAGCTTTAAGTAAGCAAAAAAATCCAAGCCATGTGTGCTTTGATTTGAGCGAAGCAATATGGAATTGGTATCATTGTGGATTGGGATTTGGGAAGCAGATCCAAAAAGTTCTTATCGGAGCTCTTAATATGACTGTTATGCATTCATTTCTATTCAAATATATATTTTTACTGCTGGAATATGGCATATTGGAAAAAGGCAAAGCTTTGGTTTTATACCGTTTCTTCAGTGCAATATGCAACATCAACATGTCTTGGATGCCTTAAACTGAAGATGATGATATGATATGACTTTATTGAAGCTCTAAGAAAGAAGCATATTCATTTAAGACTTTGTATATTTGGGATTAGGATTAGGTATTGCATTGGGGTTGCTTGCTGCTTTTTCCATGTAAAATCCAACATGCGCTTTCAAATGCTCACCATTCACTATTCACTGTTTAGAAGAGAGTGGAGAAGTGCGAAGTGAAAGCTAAATTTAGACTGGCCATGATTCCTGACTTTTTATGTAAAATGTAAACTCACTCTTTTTGTCGTTCCAACAGGGAAAAGAAAAACTCACTGCAACAGCAAGAGCAACAAGGAAACTGAAGATTATCCTTTTCGAAATCCTCATCTCATCATCACATCACCGTCATCTCAGGCAGCGTCATAGTCATCTTGAAGAAGAAGAATCCTATCCGTTATATTGTCCTTAAAGTGAACCATGCCATGGAAGGAGTAAAGCAATCCAATAGCGTGAACAATTTGCGCTGCATATAGCACATTTTGGATAAGAAAAAAGGTATGGATTTTTTTTTGTATAAGATGATTTGAAACTGTTCATGAGTTTGTTCAGAGGGTTGGATTTTTTTGTCCCTTTGTATTTTTTGTCATCAAGAAGTTTCATTTCCTGTTTCCATTTCAGCTCATCATACTTTGGGGATGATCATATCATGTGCCTTAGGAGGAAAAGTGCCTGTGGATACCGAATGGGCTCTGCAGCTTTAGAGTGACGGAATTTTTGTGACATGGTTACTCTCACGATTGTTGACTGATCAGAGCTTATGTACAACTAAACAGTATTTTGTAACAGAGCTATTTTTCGAAATAAGTGGATTGTGCAACGTTTAAATTAAATTTGGAAGTACCTACCTAGTTAGAAATTACTCGTAAACAAGGGTCCAAGCCTTGAGCTCGTATGCAAAATTGTTGGAAGAAAAGTAATGTAATTTTTTTATACTAAGCAGTTTGTGTATTTATGGTGGTGGGGCAGTGAGTAATTTTTTAAAAAAGCTGAAAATACAGCGTCACGATATGGACGACTTACTATCACCAACGCCGTCCTCGACAGCGACAGCACCAACGATGTCTTTGATGTCTCCAAGCTATCTTGATATGCTTAGACCAGCGGATGATGACAGTAACTTTGACCCAGCGATATCCCCTGGCTCCAGGAGGTGCCCGACGTATAGGGAATACTATGAGAGGATTCGGAAGTTAACCAATGAAAACTTCAATTTGAGGGTGAGGGTATTCCTGACTGAGCATAATGCGAGTAGTTCGGGTTCCAGTCCGGCAGAATTAGCAGGTACGTATTACGTTTATGCTTAATGTATCTTGTATCTTGAACAGTATTAATTATTGAACTAATGAATTTAAATATTTTTGTTTTCTAGCATTATACAAGAAGTTTATGAATATCAACCAATTTCAAAACGGCAGCGGGGAAAGCGGGTTTGACAACCCTTTCCTCTCCCCATCACATTCCGGCTACGCCTTGTCCTCAACCACATCCGTGGCCAATGAACTAGATCGAGTGACAACAGACAACACCGAGCTCGAGGCAAAGCTCAAGGCGTACGAAGAAATCCTCACCGAAAGGGATCAGAAAATTGTGGAGCTGACCAGTAAAAATGGAGAACTATCAAAGAAGAATGAGGAGATTTCCGCACAAGTCCAGCAGTTAACTGAAGACATGGCTAGGACTGTTGGAAGGAGGGATAGCGAACAAGAGCTGGAGAAACTGGCATGTTTCGCGTTCGGGGAGAACAATGATGTGGAACTGATTAATGCTGAGTGGGAATCCAAGCTGCAGGAGAAGTCTAATGAAATCATTGAGTTGGAGGCGGAACTGCAGACTGCTACAAAGAAGCTGGAGTCTTCTGATAAGAAGGTTGGAGGGTTGAAAAAAGAAATTAAGGAGTATGAGAGGAGAATCATTGAAATGACTGAAGCTCTCAAGGTGAGTAGAAGACAAAACCTATTTAATTGACATTAACCTTAAACTTATAGCACATATTTACTTACATCCCGTTTGGCTTTCGTGTTTTTAGGAAATGGGACGGAAGTGCACCCGGCTGGAACGTGATAACGGCAAACTTCGCAAGATGCAAGAAAAAGCTAATGATAACATCGAAGAATTACAAATGAACCACAACCCTGTGAGTACAAGCTTTAAAGCAGTTATTAAGTCTAGCCAGCTTAACATTGTATCGTTTAAAACCAACACTAACTAACGTAGTTTGGAATTAGTTTTAGTTACTTTAGAACCTGCACATAGTAAACTTCGTATTTTAGTTTTTAACACCTTCTGCTAAAATGTTTTTGGATGAGTGTGTGTCTTCATGAGAGCGTTTTAATATACTGTTTTGGTAAGCCAACTGTTTGTAAAAACGTTTTGCATGCTGAATGAATGTTGAACATAACAATCCATAGACTATTTGTGAATGAACAATCATGAACTCTTATTTTCTTTGCAACGTAATTATTTTTTTTCCCCTGGGTCTGTAGGACAAGTTTTCAGCGATCAAACATCTCGTCGGAATGCTCCAAGGCAGAATGAAAGAGCTCACAAACTTTGTGGAAACACTTCTTCAACTAGAGTCCAAAAAGGTGTTCACTTTGACGGGATTAACAAATGAAAATCGAGATAATCTTTTTAAGGCAATAGAGCAGTCCCGCATGTATAGCAAAACTTTAGACCAACTATTCGAAAAGGTAAGATAAAACTATTCATTCAGATAAGTTATTCATGTGCAACTCTCCAAGTTTTAACTGTACTTATAAAAATTTAAAACTTTTGATTTGCACTAAATTGCAGGATTATAGCAGCCTCCATTACTCCTCGGCAAACACCAGTTTCCATTTAAATAGAGATACCCATGGTAAGCCCTTAGTTAATGTCCTTCTGTGGATACATTTATATTAGCGTACATTGCGATTAATAGTTAATTAATGTTATAAAATACTTTAGACCGTGACCGTTCACACGGACATCATCATCGTCACCGTCACCACTCCTCTACAGAATCCCAGCACTCCCATTATCCCACAATATTTTCCCCATTCGACAGATCCCCTCGAAAAACCTCCACAGTTCAATCTCAATGCAACATTTTAGATTCCTCGTTACTCAACTCTGTCGAGTCTGCAAATGCCTACATTAACAGATTGAAGCAGGACATCTCTGCGTTGGAGAATATCAACGGGCAATTAGGAGCAGAAAAGGAAGATCTCATGGCACAAGTCAAATCCTTGGAGTCCAGCATGAACATTCTTGGATTGGCAAATCACGCCGACAAGTCTAATGATGTTGAAAATAATAATAGCTGCAAGTTGAAGGCGGAGAATAGGGGTCTCCTGGAGAGATTGGCAGTAACTGAAGATGCGCTTAGACACCTTCATGTTCAACATGCGAAATTAGTTGGGGAGCTGAAAACGCTGAGGAGTACATACCAAAAGTCGTCGAAAACGTCTGTTGGAAGCACAGTTGTTGTAAGATTGTTACATTACATTTTTGTCATCACTAACTATCGAGGCAAGTGGTTAAATTGGAATATCTTTTCATTTCTAAAATTACAGGAATCCAACCGTCCAATTGATTCTACTAGCCCTGATCTTGGTATCGATTCTGGGCATGATGGTGCCGTAAACTCGGATGATAGTAATAGTACAAACTTCAAAGAAGAAAACCGTATTTTGCGCACAACTAATCGGGAATTAGCATTAAAGTTAAAGCAAACTAGACAGGTAAGACTACTCGTCATTTTCCTAACTAATACTGATTTTTTCATTTTAATTCAAGCAAAGAAATGCATTCAACAAATTGATATCCATTTACTTTAATTCGTATTTCGCAGGCGTTGGACATAACGCTTGAAAAGCTCAACTCGACAACGAAGGAGAAGGAGCAAGTTGAAAAGGCAATTTGCAGACAACTCCACAAAACTCATACAATTCTACGTCAAGCCAAAAAGAGCGTGGAAAAATTTACGAATTCTCAGTGCCAAGAAAATATTGTGCCTTCATCTTCGTAAATAATCTCATACTATTGTGTTTAGCGGTCCAACTCTATAATGCATATTATGTTTTCTAAATTCATTTGATTAAAGTAAATAAAGTAATTATTTAACATTTTACAATTTGTGGACTTGTAATAATAATAATAATTGTGCAATACTAGATAGTACTAATATCTACTAGGTATATGTGTAAAAAAAGTTGCAATCGTACTATAATTGTGGGCGAATCAAATATTTATATGTATTCTTGTGTACTCTCATTTTATAATCTTCGCAGTAAGTTAAGCTATCAATATGTATCGATATTGAGGATGATAATGACAGATTATATTAATTTTCACGTTTAATTCATTACTTTAATTAATGACAAGATGACAGATCAGTTCTTCCAGCATTCTCTCTACTATTTTTACGTTAGTGAGGTTGGCATATTCTTATAAGATGACCTAATATTCAGTATGATTTCAGTTTTAAGGTTGGTGCGACAAATAATGATAGATGAATTAGCACTCTTAAGTACTTCAGATGTAACCTATTTGTGAGATTGTAAAGTGTACGTTAAACGTAATTTATATTTAACTAACCCAAGCATTTGTACAAAATACCTCGTTTAAAAATTAAAAATAAAGAATGCTGATGCGACTGACAGTAATATCAATTGAAATCAATTTGTATGCATTTCGTGTGATTTCTTCTTTTCAATAATAATCATGTATATTATATGGCTCATTAATAAATCATAAAGTGTAACAACTTGATCTTCGAAAAAAACTGGTAATATTTTATTGTATCGCTTTAGACGATGGAATACACTTACTTCATCTCACTCCATTTAATTAATTCAGCATAATATATAACGATAACAGTAAGTTGTTTATAAAACGAAGATAATTCTTAATACACGAACGAGTAGAGTAGAATAGCCTAAAACTAAACATAATATTGAAAACAAAAAGTTCTGGAATATAAAAAAGTGAATGTCTAGCTGGAAAAGGAAATAATCTATAAGCTACTTTTAAATACAATTTTATTTTTCTTCTCATCTTGGTGAGAAACTGGAGGGAGTAAACTTAAATAAACCAATATTTTATATCCTAGTCAAGTCTCTCCGCTGTCATCTTACGACCGACAGATTTAATAGGGCCTTGGTCGATCACGTTTCCTATTTAACAATTAAGTTGGTAATTGTGATTAATGGGATTCACTTTCATTGAATTGACGCATTTTTAATGCGTATTTTAACGTGTGAATAACTTACTCGTACATCCCGTCGCCTCTCATTGGACCACCACCTCCACGACCGCGGCCACCACCACCCCTATCTCCTCCCCTCCCACCTCGGAATCCTCCTCTGTCTCCTCCCCCTCGACCTCCGAATCCACGGCCGCCACCGCGATCTCCACCACGGCCTCCTCTCATACCACCACCTCGACCGCCTCTATCTGTAATTAAAAGAATGTTACTTCAGAATGCAATTCGAGAAAAAGTTGAGATAAAAGTGAAAGCTGTCCAGAGTAAAGAGGTATGATGACAGAACATCATACCACCGAACCCTCCCCTCCCAAGCCCATCTCTAACTCTATCACTTGACCCACCTCCAAATCCAGAACCTCCACCGCCACCACCTCCTACTCCTTCTACAAAAGAGAAACAACCAGTTCGATTAACAATTCAATTAAACTGATATAGTTAAAAACAGTTTTTGGACCAGTAGACCATTTAATTCTTCTTAGAAACTTACCAGGGCGAGCGACTCCACAACGATTGCACTCGGTTCTCCAACTAAAGTTGGTATTACCACAACCAGCATCAGGGCACGTCCAGTCACCTTCCCTGCTGAAAGCTGTTCCAAAAAACAAAACCAAAAATGGTCGTTAGTTTCAATTTTAAGATAAAATTTGAAGTAGGCAATTAGGTAAGCGTAGATTTTAAAAAGTCACTCACGTTTAGGGCCACCATCGCTACTGCCACCACCACCACCTCCGCGACTTCCAAAGCTACCACGGTCACCTGAATCAGACAAATTGGACTCTAACAACCCACCGTACACTTAAATTGAATTCAGTGAAATCCAAATAATGGGACACATTTGACTACATACCACCGCCACCACCTCTGCTTCCACGAAATCCACCTCCTCGACCTCGACCACCGTCGGAATCTCCGAAACTTCTACCGCCTCCGGAATCTCCTCCTCCACCACTGTATGAGCTTCCGCCACGAGTGGCCATTGAAACGCTGAGCATTTGACCTTGGAAATCCTTGGCTATAACAAAACGAGAAAATAACAATCGTCATTCATGAGTAAATTTTTAATGATGTACTGTAAGCTAATTATTTCGGTTAGCTATTATATATTACCGTTGAACCAACTGATGGCAGAGCGTGCAGCGTCAGGATCATCATAAGTCACGGTGCATTCACCCTTTGGTTTTCCGGTAACTTTGTCCTTGTACATCCAGATCTTGGGCTTTCCAGTTCTCTTGTCAATCTTTAAAAGTCATCACCCCAATTTGCAATTTAGTAAAGTTCAAACAAACAGATTGACTTGTAACGAATTTAACTTCCTTTAGCTCTTACCTTAACTATCCCAATTGAGCCAAAGTACTCTGCAATTTCCTGTTCTGTGGTAGCCAAACCCAGGCCCGAGACGAAGACACAGTTTCCTTCCGATTCATAGCCACCGCCGCCACCGCCTCCACTACCAAATCCACCTGTTCAAAAACACATTGACAAAAATATTAAAGCACAATCCACATGTCAAAGGGATAATTTAAAAGTATACGAAAGGATCGACACGAATAATGATTTGATTGTAGATATTTTTTTGTTGGTTTCTTGATACGAGGTAAAGACACTACGCAAGTTGGCTTTTGAACTCAAAGCGATTAACGTAAGCAAAGTTAATTTAGTCCTATTGTTTTGTAACATCATACTTTATCTCAATGACGTTCTCGTGAAAGTATGGAATGGTGAGCTTATGAAATGGTCGATGGAATGAATACCCATGAACTTGTCTACGGATAACCCGCTTCGTCGTGAATACATTTCGGAATTTAAAAAATCATGTCAAGAATTTTTAGTTATACTTATAACCATTTTTCGTGAATCATTCATACTTAAGTTTTAGGTATATCAAACTCCCCCTTTACTGGCCTTTACCCACTTCCTTCTTACAAAATATATTAACGCAAATCTCTCCCAGCATGTTCAGATTCAGATCACTCAACAAAATCTACCAAACTACAACCAGCCACCCTACTAAAATGTATTTTGCACAAAATGTGGATTTAATCTGATTATGACTGACACAATGATACCACACACCTAAACCAGTTGTTGTTACAAAAGCGACCAACACACCCAGTGGATTTAACCCACGCGAGAATTCGATAAACTCCACGTTATCATATATATTTTTGTGACCACCTTTTCCCACGAGGCAAACCCTTTTAAAATTACAATAAAACCCCTAAATTGTTTTCGTATTTTTATCAAAATGAAGTTAACCAATGCTTCTTATGCGTATGGGTTTATCATGCTATGCTTACTTTGATTGCAATCAGTTTCTTTAAATAAATAACTAAACTAAACTATTTTTGTCTTGTACATCGTAATCTGCTTGTCGAGTCAGTTATGTCATGTGTGTTGAGTGCAGGTACACAATCAATACGCTGTGTATAACCGAATTACTTTTGAAAATCCGAAGTCATTAATGGTAGTTAGTTAATACTAATACGGACGAGTCACCTGAACCTGAACGATTGACTTTAACCCTAATTAATCATCATCAGTATGTCACCCAACCGAGTATTTTAATTTCGATTTTCGTTGATGACAAAACCGCTTTACCCCCTATCTCATGTCACTAAACGTAAGGCATAAAATTGACCACCCACCCACCTCTCACCTCCACAAACAGCACGTATGCCAGTACCAAGAACGAGACAAATTAATTGACTTGAGTATCAGTGTCTTCTACAAACACGATAAGTGACAGTTAACTCTAAGTAACGATGCGATGACAAGTCTGACGTAAGTCTGTAAGTAGGTATGTATTGTTTTGCCACAAAGAGCAGAATACTTTGTGCGTAGGTTTACTTTTTTTTACCAAACAACAAACAAGCATGCGATGCAAAGGGGGAACCGGGGAAAAAGCTAAGTACCAAAAGCTCTATCGTTAACTCGATAGTTTCGTAAGGGTTGAAATGAAACCACATATATGTATATAACCCACTTGTCAGGTCAACGTCAAAAATGAGCCAGTATAACCTATATATTGAGAATACAGTGCACCACCATTCATTCCACCAACAACATTAATTTTTGAGATAGCAAACAGTACCAATAACACTACAAAATATATAATTATCGTGGTAGACAGAAGGATATTTGTATACGTTTCTTCAACAACTGTATTGGATTTGGTTACCTTTGGAAGGGTACGACCCTTGTTTAGACCCGGAGCTAAAAAGAGAGAAACACTTGATGAGATTTTTGTTTCTTGACATTCCTTCCTTGCTGATATTACGAGAATACGCCACCACCATGACCATCGAAGAAGTATTTGAGTACATCAATCAATACCACATCATCGTCACGTCACACAAATTATACTTTGTTGAAGTCTGTCGGAGGTTACTCTTAATTTATCATCGGAATATTTAAACTTCACATTGACATCGGATTAGCAATACTAATACTGGGATACGTATTTATAAAAACTACTAACTAAATAATTAAATAATATAAAACAAAGGCCAACGTTTGCAAAAAAACTTTGGTAGAGCATAACAAGCTACCTTTTTGAAACTGTTACTCGCACAAAAGAGTGCACTCGGTTTTACTACGAATACGAAACGACCTTTTTCTTTATAGGACTATTTCGTTAACTGCTGACAACTGAAAGGGACATACTTGCAGACAAAAATTTATAAATTTACGATTTCAACCGCCACCAGTTGCGAAATTCTTTACAACCCTAACTAGGATTTATTAATAATTTTTCTCTCTGTGTAACGTGCAAAATAACCGTACTTTTTTAGTCCCTACGAACGAATTGTGAGAAATGGTAAAAGAAAAAAGAATACTAATCGGTAATTAAATTAGAATGACTAAATAGTCATGAACAGTTTTCTGTGCTAAAAAATTAACTCGTAAGTTAAGTACTATAATATCCGATGAGCCTCCATGACACGATTGATGTTCCATGATGTTAGCAGTACCTTCATCGATTTGCTAACTGCAAGAAAAGTACCTGTAGTGACGATAAAAACAACTCCATACCACATTTAGCAACCCAATAATACCATGAACATTTCAATTAATATACATTACGTTTTAATAATGCTGCAAACTCAGTTTGCTACCATTATATTCTTTAACTTCATTAATATCATTAATGATTTACGCTACCTCACCCAGTTCATCTTTGATCTAGACACAACATCTTACTATCTTACACAAAGTGAACCAAAACGATAACCGTTATCGGATAACGACTGCCGTGTTCAATTCAATTGATTACTCATGTCATAGTTTGAGTCTCAAACCAAACTCGATAAGTTTAACGAACCAGTTTCAACTTTGTTAAGTTACAACTGAAGTTTTAAATAATTTTAAAAACAACCCCACAGCTAAATATTAATTTTACGTTCTCCCTAATATACTATATTAATAGTGAATAGGCACCTACGTATTGTGACAGAAATAGACCTAATGGTTGTGAATTTAATTCGAAATTTCGTTTTTTATCTTACTATTTGGCACAACACTCCTTCTTGAAAAGTATTACTAAAAAGTTGGTTGTAAGTTACAACTCGTAAATATTATTTTTCGGTTTTCTACTTTGGTTTGGAATTGAAAGCAATGTTACTTTGTAAAAAATAAAAAGCTAAAACGGGGATTCATTTTTAATTAACTATTGTTGTAAGATTTTTTTTAACATGCATTCGTATCTGTATTTTAATTGTTCTAGAAAAATGGTACATACTCTATAGTTGACCTTGTCAATTTCCTAATTTCGAAATTAGATCGAAGGTACGTACAAGACTCCCGAGATATTTTATACAACGCTCAACGCGACACTCCCACTTTGCAAATGTTTTTGCCCTATTAAACCGAATTCTAACAAAAACTCAAGTCTTGCAATAACTTCAACTTGCAATTATTATATTGTACCCAGTCGTTTGACGTTTTTTAAAGTTTAAACTGATTTCTAGTATAGTTATTGGCTTAACTTATTGGTTTTACAAAAACGTGTAATGCAGTAGTGTTTATTAGATGGTACCCAAAACTCTTCGCAGACTTACGTGAAGGTAATTTTAATTTTTGAGGAAAAAATGAACAAAAAATATGCTTACTTGTATCCGCCTCCGCCTCCACGGCCTCCACCACCACCATAACCGCCTCCTCCTCCTGAAAACAGTAACATAACATTGTTGAAATTATGGTCTTAGTGCTTCTAAATGCTACTCCTGACCAAACAAAGTAGAGTAAACTTGTAAGCATATAGTATTACTAATCATTAACTAATAATTTAACTAACCGCCGTATCCTTGTTGTTGATATCCGCCTCCATTACCTCCACCATAACTTCCATTGCCCCCTGAGGAATATTGACCTCCCCCGGAAGGTCCACCAGAGCCATAAGAGCCGCCTCCAGACCCATACTCACTGTAACCTCCTCCTGGAGGGCCACCTCCACCAGACTGTTGACCATAGCCTCCACCACCACCATAACCACCTAAAAATTCCCAACAACACTCTCAATTATTTCTTCATCCTTCCAACCCAAATCATTTAAATATTTAACATAAAATTATCCGTCTAGAAGTTTTCAGCAAACCTCCTCCGTATCCACCTGAGCCATAGGAGTTACCACCTGCAGCACCTCCAAAGCCTCCATCCCGACCTCCGGTGGGTGCCGGTGGCGCTGGAGGGGCGTTATCGTAAGCTCCAGCATTCCCATATCCACCCCAAGCTCCGGCAGCTCCTCCACTTGGTGGACCTCCTACTGCACCTCCATAACCTCCACTTTGATCATACCCACCTCCAACGGGTGGTGGAGGGGCACTATTTCCATAGCCCCCGGGGGCAGCTGCCATTGGGCCTGCTCCGTAGCCTCCTCCATAACCCCCCGCGGCTTGCCCGTAACCTGAATATTCTAAAGAAACAAAATATTTGAATTAAATTACGCCTATCACCTATCTACTCAACTGTTCGAGAAACATTAACTCCAACCACCACCTCCCCCCAAGTTATCCATCAACAATTAAAAAGTACTTAACTAAAACTTGACATTCATTTAAAATCTCAAAACTTACGGCTATCTCCCATTATCCTGTCCAATTAACTAAATGACGCTTCTTCAACCAACACCCACTTTCTTGACCTTATACAAATCCTTTTTTTTTCACTAATTGCCGATTAACTTATCCACTAGTATAATATAATTACGATTGGGACAACACTCTTTTTTAAATTAGTTAATTAACTTGAAAATTTATTCCCCAAAAAAATTGAAAACGCCGACGAAAAAGACAAAAGAAGCCTCCTTCCCTTCTGACTCAACTGCACTAACAAAAAATGACAACGGCAAAAGCCAAGCTAAAAAAGCTATCAAGATGGGGATGATGATGATGCTACGATGCGGTAGGCTATCCCACTAATGTATTTTTTCTAGACTGGGTTCACTCACTCCAAACACGAGAGGGTATTGACAGGACAAAAGCGTAAATGGCTGACATTGATATTTACATGGGTAGGATACGGACGGAGGATTACCTTCCGCTTTTACACAGTGCAGAGCAGACTGCAAACATGGATGGGGAGACACCTAGCGGAAAGATGTCCAAAGTGGAGTGGAAAAGGAGGGAAATTCAAAATGCAGTTAAGTTACCGTGTATAAGCCAGTTGGGGTATCCGTATACATGGGATGGGGATGATGATGTGATGTCATCTGTCAAGAAATTGGAAGTTTGAGATGAGATGGGAAGAAGGTGAAAGTGAAGCAGATTTTGATAATTAAAATTAGTGATTGGGATTAATTAACAATTAAGGGATAATTGCTCGTTAGATTAAGTGAGTAGAGGGTATCCGGTTTAAGTGGAGATAATTTACATGTGAAGGTAAGTGAAAGTTTAAAGGGTCCACGTAGTCACTTTCTCCGGTCACGATACACCTGTTTATCTTAACAGCTGATTTTAATTGTAAACATAATTAAGATGTATGAATCGAATATGGGGGTATTTAATGTTTAGTAGGATGATTAATGATGATTTAATTTATGATTTTGTTTTGTTGTATAAATCAGCAGTGATTTCGGGAGAGTAAGCCGTTTTTATCTGCTGGTGAAAGTCCTTTGTTTTGCTGGAGTTGGATTGGAGGTGGTGTTCGGAAAGCCAGTTAGTAGGATGAATGTGAGACTACTCCTGAATAAGTTCCCAGCGATGGCGATCTCCCCGACCTTTATTTTGCTGATTGGTGCTTTATTATTGAGTGAGGTCAACTCGCTCATGTTCCACTTGCAACCTAGCGCGCAAAAATGTTTGAGGGAGGAGATTCACAAGGATGTGCTGGTGTCTGGGGATTATGAAATCACGGAGGTTCCGGGACAGACTGTTGACCTTGCTGTGAGTATCAATTAAGTTAATTTGGTAGCTTCAACTATGTTCTACACTTCTGTTTTCAGGTAATTAACTAAATGGCTCTACATTTTTTGGTTCGCAGGTCGTAGATTCAAAGGGTGGATTCCTGTGGAAGAAGGACCATGCGGAAAAGGGAAGGTTCACGTTTACTACTGATGAGTACGAAGTTTACGAGATTTGCTTCACATCTAAAGTGCCACATGGTGAGTGCATTTTTAATTCTTTGGTTATTATTGTTCAATATTTACCAATTCACTAAAATAATGATGAATGGACAATAATATTTTGACAGGTCAACGAGGATTCCCTCAGGAAGTTTATCTCAGTTCGAAACATGGCGTAGAAGCTAAAAACTATGAAGGGGTAGGTTGGGTGACCAAGATTTTGACTTTTGTCATAATATTCAGTATGTCTATCATTCCGGAAAAATTATGCTAATCTGATCATCATTATGGAATCCTGATAATTTTAGTTGGATGAAGCCGCAAAACTGAAGCCCTTGGAAGTGGAGCTGAAACGACTTGAGGATTTGTCTGAAGCCATTGTAAAAGATTTTGGATTCATGCGTCAACGCGAGGAAGAAATGAGGGATACTAATGAATCGACGAATTCACGCGTTTTGTACTTTTCTATATTCTCAATGCTTTGTCTTCTGGGGCTTGCCACGTGGCAAGTTTTGTACCTTAGGCAGTTTTTCAAATCCAAGAAGCTCATCGAATAGAAAGTATATAATTAATTTACAGAGTACTGAATTGTTCAGTATTGTTTTCAAGCAATCGAGAGAGTATCTTATTACGTTGTGGTGTTGTGAAGGGTGGTTTTTTGATTTCACTTATGTTATGATTTACAATGAAGAATTATGTTATTATGATCAACAAGTAAAGGAAAGGTGCAAGGGCACGTCAAAATGTCAAAAACATCCATTTGTTTGAAGTAGGTGTGTTTGTAAAGTTTTAATTATTGCAGAAAATGTGACAATGTGTCGGTAAGGTTAAAAATTAAATTATCAATTGGGTCGATCGCACTTTTGCATTTATATTTTTCAACGTCTTAAACGAGGGTTACAAAAATCTATCATCCCTTTCTTTAAATGTATTTTAACTCTGTTTTGAACAAAAAAATAAAAGGTTATAATAATAAAACACAGAATTTGTTTACAACCATTGATAAAATGTGATTAATACTTAAAACTTTGTTTGGTAATATATGTGTCGTGGTTTGAGGTGTGGTGTCGCCGTGTCGCTCCAGCATGCAAACTATAATGGAATGTATATTATTTATCTTATCCTAAGTATACAATAACAGAATTAGTGCTCTCCCAAATAGATCATGTTAACAAATAGGTAATATCCAAACTAAATATTTTTGATTTCCAAACGATTTGCTTTTTACGGTTATCCTGCGAAACGCTCAATTTATTTGGTGGTCGGAATTTCGTCGAGACTGCTTTGTGCAATAGTTAGAGGTACAATTACGTATTCATTTCTTTACTTAGCAGATTAGTCTATATCATAGCTTACAATTAATCACAATTACTTTAACTAAATAGCTATTTATATCCCGGACGGTGACGTTTGAGGAAATACGAGGGTATTTGCTCGCATGTAAGATAAGTCAGGTAGTTGTCTTAGAATTTCTTGTGCTTCTGCACTGATCGAAGGTGGTTTATCTGAAATTTAAAAATGGGAATATTAAACACAGAACGAAATGTAGGGTAGCTGGAAGATGGGGTGGGTTTCTTACAAAAGATATTATTATCGTAAAAATGATCCCGAAATGCTGCATGAAATTACAATCAAATTTTGGATGAGTAAAAGAAATGTGCATATTTGCATATTCTTTACTCAACATCACATCAATATCACATCGATTATCAGTTCAGTATTATTACAATTTTTACTTTTGAATTAGTTAGCAATAGTAAATGTACCTTGATCTTGACAGGAAATTCCTTCCTTAAGATTGTTATTATTAACTGAAACATTCTGGGCGTCAGCTTTCACCTCCGAGTCTGCCAAGTTTGGATTACAGGATTGTGGTTGAAGCGGAGACATGACTAAACTAGCAGCGAATTTGGGAACCTCGATTGTTCCCCATTTTTCATGATACATCTAAAAAAAATTAAACGAGCACATTCATTTATTTAGTTAAGTATAGTTTACAAACAACATGACCTCTGATAATGTAGCTGCTCGTTCAAATAATTCCCATAAAAAACGTACGTATTTCAAACATAGTTTTTCTTACAATGTTACTATTGTCGATATTTAGACTCCTAAGCAAGCGCTTTTCTGTCAGACTATTCCCCAATTTAAATGTAAGCCCTTGGCTGCCTTCAAAGTCTTGAACTTGGCTCCATACTTGGTCGTTAGAAATACTGATTTCGGAATCAATACTTTTCAACTTGACGTCCGTGTCGGGTAAGGAGTCTGCCACGAAGAGGGACTTAACTATGGAGTCTACTTTACTTGAAATTAGGGCAATGTCGAGCGACGTCGACGAGTGACGTCTTGCTAACGCTGGTGCACCAAAACTTTGCGACGAGCAGTCTTGGAAATCGGCGAAGTCATCCGCTATCGTTTGAGCCGATGCTTGGGGAACCTGAAGAGGAGGCTTAGCAGTTGGCTGCGGAGCGGGAACTTGAGCAAAATCTCCAAAATCGTCGTCGTCGTCATCATCATCATCATCGACTCCCACACTTTGAGGAACGGATGTTTCTGTATCTATGCCTTGTTCTTGCTCAGATGTATTTGGTATCGATTGAAAAGCTCCGAAATCACCATATTCGTCATCAAGATCGTCAATTTGTTCACCAGTGGCACCTTCACCCGTCACAATTTCATCTTTGGAGGGACTAATGTGTTCGAGAACCCCAACAGAACTTGAGCTACCTCCTTGAAATTCTAGAAATTCTGGGTCAGCACTACTGCTGCTATTCAAGTCATCCTGAACTTCTACTGGACCTTCTGCTTTATCTTCGGCTTCGGCACTTTCCATGTGTGGCGATGATGGAAACGGAACCTTATCATAATTGTCGCATAGTTCATCTTGCTCAATTTGCTGCACTTCTTCATTAATACTACCAATAACGTTACAATTAGTTTCTCCACTTTCTCCAGGACTAGAAGGATCTACATGCTCACAATACCCCGAACTTTGGTTTGTTTCCGAAACTTCATTGTTGGCAGTATTATCACAGATATCGTTAGCTGTCTCCGGTTCCGAAGCACTTGTCGTCGGCACCGACGAACCATCAGTATCTTCGGAATCCTGTCTTGAACTAGCATGGTTCTCCTTAATACTACTAGTTTCAGTTATTTCGTGGTTGGTCAGGGTCACAACCTTATCAGCTTCCACGGAACATTCAGTTTCAGTTCCGTTTATTGAAAACTCGTTCATTTCTGACAGCTCGGGGGTGTCAATACCATTTTCTTTTGGTAAGTGGACGTCCACAGGCGGAAGGTGGTTGCTGGTAGCTTCCTTAAAGGTATCATTTGGGGTAGAAATGACCTCCAGAATCAGGTCATCCTTATCATTATCATTATCGGTATCACTGTTAACATTAACTGTAGTAGGTTTAGAATTATTGTTGACCGAGGTTAAAGCTCCACCCACACCCACAGTGGTGTTTTCTAAGGGCTTTGAGGTTGGTTTTAGTTTCTTCAGAGGGGTTGAAACTGGCGTTGGCTCCCCTGAAAATTCAAAAGAATGAAGAATTAAAGCACCTGACCTTGACCTCGCTAATTATTTTATTAATTTTGGATAACACTTTGTACAATTTTGTTTGAAATGCGATTTAAAAAATTTTCAAGGCTAAAGCTCACCACTTGGTACATCCAACTTCAGTCCGTGGGAGTGGAACTCTTCGCTGTCCTCTTCCTCGGAGCTCATACAAGGAGGAGGCTCATTTGCAATGGCGTTTGGAAATGCCATCATTACCCCCACTGCCCTTTAATCCCCTTCCTTCGGCCCTTCCCCTTGTCCCTTTGCCTTACTCGAATTTAACGGAAGGGTGAAGGGGGGAAATTCTGTGGAGATGACTTTCACTTGCGATGTTGTTTACATGCTTTCACTGTATTTCCTTGTCTCTTAACTTTAAATGCACTTGTATTTAACTCGAATCCTGAACCTGAATCCTTGAGTTTTAAAACGTAAACAAACAACGTTCTTTTTTACTTACAATATGCTAACATCTTGTTACTGTTTACTAAAACTGTTTAAATTAATTAAAAACTGAATAAAATCCAAAAGGAAAATTAAACGCAAAATATTTACGACTTTTGGGGAGCAGAATGTGAATTTAACTGCTGGAAAAACTGCCTAGTTGGCTTATTCTCTCCTATCTCCAATTAAAACAGTTACGTTTGCAAATTACTAGAATCACTAACATGGACAGCAACACTTAAATACTAATACAGTTCTCCACAGTTTTGGTAGAGATTACTGTGCAATTAAAACACATGGAATTTTACAACCTTACTTATACATTAATTAAAGTACTTGTGTACATTTCCATAGCCTATTGCTCATGGGCTATGTATTTCCCTTCCCATGAATAAACTACGCAAACAACAACTGCAACTCAATCAAATTCCATTAACTTTTCTGCACTCTTTTGCTAAATCCATTCCTCAAAACACCTAACCCATTCCATTCAACATCCAACAACGATCCAACCCTCAACCCATTACTATTACACATTTTGCACAATGAACAGCAAATGATAGACCCGACCAGACCACAACAAAAATCCATCCTTATCCATATTATCCTTCGCAAATGAGCTGAATGTGAGCAAACAAAATTCAACCCTTTTTCGCTCCGTAGCCAAAGCCATATTATGCATAAGCTCATCTTATGCCTTTGTATTTTGTTTTGTACATATCTGTTTGTACCTTAATTGCTTTATGGGATGGATATGTACATCCATCGGATATTTTATGCATAGAGGATGAGATAGATAAGGACGTATGCAATGCATATGGACAGGTAAAAAATTAATAAGCGAGCTTTTTGCGTTTCTTTGTAATAATGCGAGGAGGTGAGATGATATGAAGGTAGAAAAAGGTTATGAAATGGAGTTTATGATTGATTACGGAGTTTTGGGGTTTACCTGGATTTGGTTTGGTATGAATGAATGGAAAGTTTTTGCTAATAATTGTAAGCCATATTGGGTATTTTGCATAGATTGCATTTTGTAAATTTTTTTGAGAGCGGTTGCGGTACAATAATAAAATCCTAATTGTAACAGCGACTTTAATTAAAAGGGAAATGTAGGCAATATTTTTTTATTGCGGATTCAAGGGCTTAACGGGATTGTTAAAATGTAGCTTAACTATTCGTTAAAAACATCTAGGTATGTATTTAAAATTTAGAGATCTCTCTTCTGTATAAAAATACAATGAATAAATAGGCTTGTCAAATATCATTGATTGTCACAGGAAGGTTGTTTGTGGAAGGTATATTTTTAAGTATTAGAAGGACGTATCAACCTCCGCACATGCATTATTCACAAGTTCAGATAAGACGAGGAGCGCCTCTTCAGCAGAACTTCCTTCCGTTCTCTCATTCAAACTGTGAATGTTGTCTCGGGCGGTAATGGCTACAGTCAGACGTTCCAGGGGGACTTCAGTCACGCATTCTTGCACTAGACTACTGAGAAGTTCGGAGTATTTGGCTATGGTGTTGGCGAGGGATTCCAGATCCTCGTGGCGAGCCATACTAATTAAATGAAGGATTAGTAGGAGCACCTGTTGGAACAAAAAAAATGCGTTTAGCAAATGCCTGTCATATTGATGCTCAGCAGCAATTAAAGTGCTATTCTGCCTACCTCAATCTTAAACTTTTCCATATTTTCTGAATCTTCAACCGGAAGTCTCGATACTGCTAGGCAAAGTCGATCCCACAAATATGGGTAAACGGTTCCATAAATGCGTCGATGCTTCACCTTTCCCAAAGATAGAACACATTGGATACGCTCCTTATAATTTTGGCTTTGGGCCACCCATTTCGACAGCGCCTTAATAATGGGAACCTGCGATAGAAATATTTTTTTAGTTAAATTTAAATGCAATTCGTTCTTGTCCCTTCATAAAGACTTCGTTTAGCGATATTTCACGTTTTGACATACCGACACATCATTCTCCATTGTCATAAAGAAAATTTCGTTCTCCAAGGCATGTCCAACAGCATGGGCTGCATTCCACCGAAGCTAAAAACGA
>JAQGAG010000124.1:0-24494 GCA_034696835.1 Lepidocyrtus lignorum
TAAGCAGTTTGCTTACCACCAGCAAATAATGTCATATTTTTTATGACGAGTGCTGGTTTTGTCATTTCCATCTTTTTGGAGCTTGCGTACACGGTACTGATGAGACCCAACCCAAGTAGGTCGAAACGCGTCCATCATTCCTCAAGCTAACATTATCACGGGATTCCTCATTAAACTTTCCCTTTTTAACAATTGTTTATGTTATGTATGTTGTGAATTAATAAATTATTGCTATGAATTTTAATTTTACTTATTATATATTAAATTAAACTGTTTTACGAATTTTATTATACTTGAATGTGTTTAGGGGAACTGAGATACTTAAGAACTGGGTGATTTTTGTTATGGACTGACTAAATTAACGAAAAAAAATAAATGAAGGAAAAAACTCGCATTATTTAATTTTGGTTTTCTTAAAACAATTATCTGTTTGAACTGTTCATTTTATTTTTTACAAATTTCATAGTTTCATATCAATAAATTTTATGAGTGTATTTTTGTCAATATAGATACAGAAATTCATAAGTGTCATAATCCATAACATAAAATACAATCGGTTATTTTCGTCATCGAGATTATATTATTTCGGTTCATATACTTACAATATACCTATGAACTATAATGTGCCTAAATGGATGTATTTACCTAAAAGTGGATGTATACCTGCATTAAATGCACATGAAGTAGGTGAATGATGGTGATGGAGCGTTAAAAATTCATGTTGTCATTTAGCTCCATTATTGGTGATAGTTACAGAAATTCATCAACTTGAATACATATATACATAGTTACTTACCTAATAATGATTAACATATAACACAATCGATTTTTCGTTCGATATCGGTGATATATACGGTACCTATTAACTATAATGTACTTAAATAAATATATTTACCTAAAAGTTATTTAATACCTAAAATTACATTCATACCTGCATTCAATATACATGAAATAGGTGAATGATGGTGACGGAGCGTTAAAAATTCATGTTGTCATTTAGCTCCAATAGTGGTGATAGTTACAGAAATTCATCAACTTGAATACATATATACATAGTTACTTAGCTAATAATGATTAACATATAACACAATCGATTTTTCGTTCGATATCGGTGATATATACGGTACCTATTAACTATAATGTACTTAAATAAATATATTTACCTAAAAGTTATTTAATACCTAAAATTACATTCATACCTGCATTCAATATACATGAAGTAGGTGCATGATGGTGATGGTAACGTTATAAATTCATTTTACCTTATAGTTATAATTTTGAGAATAGCTACAGAAATTCATTAACTTGAATACATATGTACATAGTTACTTAGCTAATCGTTAACATAAAACAAAATTGGTTTTTGGGTTAATATCGGTGTTATAACACGCTACCTGTCAACTACAATGTACCTAAATAATATATTGTACCTAAAAAGTTATTTAATACCTAAAATTACATTCATACCTGCATTCAATGTACATGAAGTAGGTGCATGTTGGTGACGTTATCGTTATTATTTCATTTTACCATTTAGCTTTAATTTTGACAAAATAGGTTTTTTACTAATATTGATCTTATAACGCGGTACTTAGAAGTACAATATACCTACAACTATAATTTACCTAAAAAGTTATTTTATACCTAAAATTACATTCATACTCCTATTAAATGTTCATGGAATCGGTGTATGATGGTGATGGTAACGTTAAAAATTGATTTTGACATTCATCAGCCAGCTTAATGCAATTTTTTTATATCGTGTACTGTGTACCATTAGTTTCGTATTATTGCATAACAGGTACACCCGGAAGTTGTTGACAATCTATAAAGGACAAAGCAAATACTTACATCATTAGGATTCGTAAAAAACTAGTATTATTATTGCGCCATAGGAAAGTGATTAGATAGATATTACTGGTTTTTTAAATTTAATATAAAAGTGAAAATTTTAAATCGTATATAAAACTTACGTCGTTATTGGTATATGTCATATGATGCTAATTTTTCAAGTACTCTATCAAGATATGTTGGATCCGGATAGCCACGTCCACCACTAGAAGTTTGGGAAGTTTTGTGATGAATGTTCCAGATGAGATTATTATTTGATTCCGGTGAAGGATTTTCTTCAATTGAGAAAATGAGTCGTCTATCCCATGCCACCTTCAAAAGTTTAGCGATTTTTTTGCCTTTTTGATTAGCGGGAAGGTAGGCTTGTTTCAGGATTTCATACTGCACATTGTCGTTAATACTATAGATTAGAACTATGGTACGGTAATCGGTATATCCTCGACAGGATGTTTGAATTTCTGATGTAACCATTAATCCATCTGGACAATCCCCAATTATAACTCCATCAATATCGTTGCAGAATGGGCAAACAGTAGAAGTATGTGTTTCTTTACTCATTGTTGTTTTGGTCTTTTGAATTTTGGTGAAACAAGTTGCACAAATACTGTGTTTACATCTCAACGTTATCCATGTATTCGGTGATATTGTGATTGTTTCTGAACACAGTTGACATTCCATTTCCAAAACTGTTGTTGAACTTCCGGTTATGTCTTGTGATGGATATGTTTGGGTTGACGTTGTTCGTGTTGGGGTCTTCTTCTTTTTTTTCATTTTTGTAATTTTAGGTTTTTTCTTTGGTGGGGTTTGTGAAGAGAAAGGTTCGTCGAATTGATCGTCTTCTTCATTTTCCTCTGGGCTGTAATATATTTCTTCTTCGTCCTGATCGTCATTTTCGTCCGAATCAGACTCCCTTCTTCCCGCACGTTGTTTTCGCAAGAGATTTAACGCCACGTTAAATTGATAGTCAGAATTTATCAAAGCTTGAGTGACTTGAGAGGACTCTGGAAATCCCAAATCTTTGAATCTTTTTAAACTTATCTTCATATCAACTAAACCCATTTTGTTGAAAATCATTGAAGCCAGAAATGGCCATGTAGGATATTGCTGTTGATTTGGCAAGTAACTTTGAGTGGAGAATGAAGATGTCGGCGGTGTTGTATGCAGTTCTTGCTTCCACGCAATGCAGGGAGATGTTCGTCGTGGCGTGGAATAACATTCTGGAGAATAGTCTACTCTTGAGTGGTTTTTATAGTTATTAGTATACTCTACTTCATATAGTGGGCAGCATTGATTTCGGTTATAAATGACATATTCATTGTGTGGCGATCCGAGAAGTCTAGCTGTGATGGATTCAAAAAAAGTATCATCCGGATTTCGCATTTCTGTGATAGTCTTCTTTGGTTCTCTTAGCATATTGGTTGATTCTGATCCTCTTCCCATTCCCATATCTTTACAATCACCCAAAAGGACAGTGAAAATAATGATGATTCCTGTCTTATTTGCATACTGATCAGCTTTGATTGGATCATCTGTAAAATAGAGTCCTTTTCCTAGTTGGGTAGTTAGGTTTGATCCAAGTCTTTCATCTAATCCTTCAGCAAGAAGATTATCCACCTTTGCAAATGATCGCGAACAATGGAAAAGTAGAGCCTCATTAATGGAGTACTTTCCTTCTTCGGTGGAGAAGACTAACGGATTTTTTTGGAAGTTATTTGCTCGTCGAACACGAATATCTGCCTCCGTCTCGTTCATTCCCAGTTCCAACAACACGTCAACATTGTCGGACTTCTTCTTTAACATTGTGACTCGTTGAGTTTGATATGTGTTCCATAGTTCTGGATTTACAATCTGTATTTAATAATGTTTATAATATAATTAGATAATTTGGTAAATATTATTTAATTTTGTTTGAAACATTAAATAGTATTATGCAAGAAATTACAAGAAAAACTTTTTATTTTAATTACTTTATTGATTTTATGAATTTTAAATGGTTTTACGAGATCCACAATTGCTTGGAATTCATCCGCACAATTTTCTTCTTCTACAGGAAATCGGCTCCAAGTCAAGTTGTTGTGTGACGCTAGAGTTTCCATGTACAGCTTTTCCCATTTCGGTGGTGCATAGGGGATTGATATTCCTAGAGTACTAGCACTTTTTGTTGAGCGATTTTGAGTGTTTTGATGTGGAGGTGGATGTTCTACGGTTGTGGAAACCGAATTTGTCGCTGGGTTATTTACATTACCACCACGTTGGAGCATAGCTGATGATGACATCTGTTAATATATATTTAAAATTTAAAAAATAGAAATATGATTTTCAGTTATTTTGTGATAGTTAAATTATGATTTAGTTGATGAAACGTATGAATTGATGAATAGATTACACAAGTGATTACCGAAATAGTCGATTCATTTGCAGATGGAACTGTTTCGTCGTCAGTGACATCATGTTGTGGGCTTTGTCCAAGTTCTACTGATGAGGATAACTGTAAATTTTGTAATTTAAAATATAAAAATATATAAAAATGAAATTTATTGTGTTAATTGAGTTTTAATATAATTATGTTCTAAAATATTCGTTAATTTTTAATTTGTATAAATTATCTGAAAATGAACTTGTTAAAACTAACCCGAACTGTTGGAGGCACTACTTGAGTTATCATCAATGAAACGGCGTCGTTTTGCAAATTCTGGTCTTGAGTGGTGGGATCCATCATCATTTAACAAAACAAAATTCGGGGGTTTATGCCCAAGATAATTTCGAAAATACTCTTTTTGTTGCACTTTAATTTGATCAAGTTTTACAATTTTCGTCCATTTTTATAATATATTCTCCTAATTATAAAATATGTAATATTAATACATTTAAGTTAATGATTGTGATAATTATGTAATTCAAGTTGATTACGATAAGTGTAGAATTAGTACTGAGCTACTTTGCTCTTTATCGTAGAATGCTTATAACTTCTTTACTGTCTCAAACTCTCAAAGCTCTCAACCAAAAACTTGTTGAGACTTGATTTTTTATGTGACATGCGTAAAACAACGTCCTTTTTTTTCTGGTTCGAGTGACAAACTTAGTACTGTTAGTATAATATCCCTTTTATGTTAAACATGAACTCGACCCAATAGGGTGTAGTAGTATAGTATTATATTAGTGGTATATCCTTGCTATGTGTAACATGTACTCGACTATGTGGGATAATTTCAGTATTGATATTTAATGTGGTTATGGTATTATGTGCGATCGTAGGCATTGCTTGTGTTCTTGATGATGAACATCATTCAAGCAAGCTTCATTCCTGGGAGCGATCCTTATTCATACGAAAGGTTATAGCAAAGTGTGTAACACAGTACAGGATAGATATCGTAGTTGGTGCGGCTATTGGTGTGGTGGACGACAAGCTTGCGCAGAAAACAAAAATCATTCATTCTTGTTCTCCTATCATTTCAATGGTATAAACATAAAAGATGGAAGAGCTTATTAGAGTTTTGTAACATGGGCCACACGTAGCTGTATAAAGTCTACGGTGTACTCGCGTAGAAGCTGGAATGCACTTTACCCTGCACGAACGCACCACTTTGCACTCAGAATGAGATTTTCCAATGCACTTCCGTGCGCTTGCGTAAGCATGCAGCCTTCTGGCTCACGTTGCTTGTATATGAAATGCAGCTAGCCTGGACAGTAGCGTAGACCACATTTTTTGTGCAGTGGTTGTTGTTGTTACATGCAGTTTTGTCCAACACACTTGCATTCCCTGATTGACGTCGAGCCAACACACTTCACCTCTGTGTGTATTCTATGTTACAAGCTTCTACTACTACTTTATTAATTAATTTGACACCAAGAAAACAAAACACAGAACTCAGCCAGTGTTTGTTTGAAGTTTGAAGATGGAGTTGATTGAATGAATTGTGGAAGGTTTTTACTGAAATTTGATTTTGGTTTTATTTTTCCAAGTACTTAAATATTTTTGATTCGAATTTAACAAGAGATTTTTTTATCAGTATTAACAATAATTATGAGATTAGATTTTAATTAAAGACAATGGGTAGTGAACTTCACTTGGACTCTAAGGGGAATTGTTTCCTGTGTTTGAAAGAGATTACAAATGCTGCTGCTGCGAATGGGAGGGTCGAAAGTGTATCTAGTGAGACCTTTCCATCATTGTATTCATTACAGGATGTTACGCAATATCTTGACATCGATTTGGCGAACGTGTTTAAGGATAAGGATCCGGTTACGCATAAAAGAATGGCCAACCTGGAGAATACGAGATTGAAAGTTCCGTTGTGTGATGAATGCATTTTATTAAATCAGCAGTTTTCAACAGCGTTTCAACAACTGGAAAAGATTAATTTGGAGATGATCGGTTGTATCAAGGGGATTCATGATCAGATAGCTGGGGCAGTGTCATCCGGTGAATATGATCGCTTCAGGGAAATTGTTGCATCGGTGGCGGATTCAGGGAATGATGTGATGAGTGGGAAACTAAACATTGTGAATTTGTTAAGGATTGAAGCAATGCGAAAATGTAAAGAACTTTTCTTTAATATTTTTCAGTTTAATTCAATATATTTAATTTATCTTAGGAAGTACTATATTTTTGGTTGAAATATTTGTTGTGAAAATAATGATTTGGAATAATGATTTTTGGTTTTTAATTTTTGTTATAGCTGCTTGCTGCTTGTACAAAAGCAAACGGTCAGGCAAAATTCAGATGTTGAAGAGGAAAGTCAACGGGAATGGACCTAAGCCTTCCCTGGCTGTTTTCATCCCTGAAGCATTGCAGTCTAGTTCTGAAGTTCCATATATTGAAAGTGTCAACGAGTTGAAAAAGGAAGAGGATGATGTCACTATACTGGGCGGTACTACTATTGAGAAGAGGGATGTCAAGAATAGTTATCCGGAGCCGGTTGTTTCGAGCTTAACAACGATGGAGTCTGAAGTATCAAGTAGTCAACAGAAGTGGTTAGAGAAGCTAAAGGGAAAGGGTTACATCACATCTCCACCAACGATCATTACTTCTGAGAAGCAGGGGAAGTCAACAGCGGGAAACCAGAAGGAACAATCGCAACCAGGACCGTCCCGCAAGATGGAGGATATGCCTTATGAAGACGATTTCTTCCCACTATCCCCACTCAATCTGAAGGTTGAAGAAGATGTTGTTGAAACAATCCTAGAGCTCAACGTGCCGTTAATTGTTGAGAATCCTACCAATGGTCGATATTGTTGTAAGATTTGCTCCAGGAAGTTTAATAGTAAAGCTGGATTATATTGCCACAACAAAACTGTTCATCTTAACGTAAGATACAAATGTGAGCCATGTGGGAAGGAATATATTGGTAGTGCATCATTCCGTCGTCATTACAATACGGTCCATTTAGGTGTTAGGCATGTTTGTAAGGGTTGTGGGAAAACGTTTACTCAGAAAGGTCATTTGAAGTATCATAAGCAGACAAGTTGCACAGCGGAAAATTTGCAAACTAACTTTCGGTGTGATATTTGTGGAAAAATGTTGGCGGCAGCCAACGTTTTGCGAAGGCATATTAGAACGGTACATTTAAAAATAAAGAATCAAGTTTGTTGTATTTGTGGGATGAGATTCCATCTCAACTGTCAACTACAGCAGCATATTCAAAAGATTCATGGGGTGGTGCAGCAACAATAAATGATTATGTGTTGGGTTGACGTTAATGTGGTTTTAATTTTAATTACCAAAGAATATTTAGTGAAGTAGTATGTAAATTGTTTAATAATTATGATAAGTGGCATATAGATGAATTTAATGATATTCCTAACGAATTCCTGTTCAAGATATTTAGTATTAGTTGGTGTTTTAATCAGTATAGATTTAATTGATGAAAAATGGTATTAAATTATGAATTTTTTTATCATGAATTGTATAATGGGAGACTAAATGAACATGAAATAATTAGAACTGTTAGTTATTGTAGAAAAGTTTTAGTAGTATTTGTACTGGCGCATAGTATGAAAGATATTACATTTGATGTTATAATGTGCTGAAAGATGAACTATACTATGTTTTATTTTTAAAAAATTTGTGTTAGTTTGAAGATCACTATTCCTCTTTGATTTTATAGAAGGTACATATTATTTTGCTTATGTACTAATTAATTAAGGTGCTCAATTATGTTTTTACTTGAACATTGTTTTATAATGAATTTTAAATTATTAACGAAAAATAAAATGATAAACCTATAAGTAGGTTAAATAAAACATTTAAATTTTTGTTTTATTTTATTTAACTTGTTTATAAGAGATACAATAAGCAAAAGGCATCCATGCAATGATATATTTTATACCCAAAATTAAATTATACATACATAGATAATTTCCAAACCTAAAAAAAATTACTCATAAAAAAAAAACTTTCATACCCAAATTCAAATGTTGTTTTAAAATAAAACACGTACATGGAATAATTCTGTGTGATGTGGTTGTGGGAAGCATACAAAAATGGATTGGAAGTTCAAAACTTTTCTGAAATGTTAATTTTTATCAACTTTATTCTGCATAAAAATGTCCAGCATTGGTTAGTGAATTTTTCGGAATGAAAGAGTTTCGCTACTTCGCGAAAAGATAATTGCCCTATTATAAACCGAGTCTAGGTATACATATAAGGATTATTATGGTATTCACACTTTAACAGATATAATTGCGTTTCCTTTTATTACTACGCGAAGTAAAATTCATTTTTATACCTAAATGAAATATTTAGTAGTTAAATTAGAAAAATAACGTCGAAACAAAATTGCTGTTACTGTACACATGTACGTATTTACATTTGGAACCCATTCGTTATCTGTATCATTGTGAAGTAATGGGTGTATATACTGTTTATGTATAAGCAACAAAAATATTACATGTTAAGGATATTGCAATGTATCTATTTGTTGTGATACGTTGGTTGGGGTGGGGTGGAGAGGGGTGAGATTTTTGGAATGTTGGTGTTTGGTGTTTGGTGTTGTTGGGGATTGAGCCAAAGTAATTATACTTGTTTGCTCTTGTAGCTATACTGTGTATGTTAAGCATGTATGTATGTTAAGTATGTGTGTAGGATAGTATTTTGTATTTTACTATTACATTAGCCAGATATGGGATGTGAATTTTGTACATTTGAAGGTTACATAGTTCTTGTATTAAAATCAATAATATGGACGATGAAAGCAGACTAACTAATAGTGTACAGAGGAGAAGAAGATGATCCAATTCAATTTGCAGTTTAGTTTGTTAGTCGTAATTGGACGGGAAAGGGAAAATGTTTTAGAATCCGAATTAAATTAGCGTTATCATTTTTAAACTGTTAGTAGTTATCTTAGTTCTTTTTATTTTGGGAGTCAAGAAATAATTTTGAATTTAAAATTGTTTTGTATTTTACATATTTTTTTATTAATGGATTATAGTTACTTGTTGTAACTGAGAAGTTGGTAGTTTAAAAGTTAAATTTGGGCAGGTAAGATTTAATTCACAATCTTTTTATAGTTACAATGTGGTGTTTGTCAATGTAAAGAAAGAAATTTGTTTTATGATTAATGAAGAAAAAAAAAAGAAAGTTTTTGAAATGAATTTTTACATTCTAACGATTTAAATGTAAATCAACGTCAGGGTTGAAGTGTGCTATTAATGAAGTTTTGTGTTGTTGGTTGTGAATTTCAGTTCTTATTTGAGGGTCATGGGATTGACATAATCCTTCTTCGTAGTGCTGTCTTCTGCATTTTGGTTGTCTTATTTGGCTGCTGTGTGATCTGTCTTCCCACAAAGGGGACATTGGCGTTCGGACGTAAAGTATGGCGGACCCAACTCTTCAATATTTCCCTCTTGAGGTTAATTTTTTTAAATAATCGTTAATTGATTTTTATTTCATGACAATTTCTCTGATTTTATTTGTTATAATTCTAATGTTTTGAACAAGTTATAATTTTTATATATATTATATATTATTCGAAATTATTTTAGGTATGGGAAAAGATACTCAGTTACGTTACGGATGCAAGGGATGTTATTGCTTTCTTGGAAGTATATCCACACCTTCGTGAGCTTGCAATGAAAATGAATGGACAAGAATGGATTTTTGATCAGGTTAGTCTTATTTTATGATTACTGTTGTAGACACTTCGTAGTGTATATATTACATTAGAGTATATATTATATTCATTAATAAATAAAATTAAAAATAATTTTGTTTTACAGGTCCTACCAATTATCAGGGACAAAATAAGCTGTAAGGATTTAGCAAATTGTCGTCTGGTCAGTAAAAATTGGAAAATTGGCGTTGACACATATCTTCTGGATGGATTTCAAAACATTTATCATCCCATTGAAGGTCTGCCACATGTGTATTTGCAACCACGAAGGGGTTCACGTGTGGAAAGTGTACGCAGATTCAACTGTATGGCGAATTGGCATGTCTGGCTTGAGAAATATATGGCAGCTGAATGGTTTGAAGAGCAGATTAGGAATCTTCCTCCTGGAATTAATCCTTACCAAGGCAGACGTCTTCAAGTCATGTTTCCTACGCATCAGTACTGGAGGCAGTTCAATCCAATTCTACGACAAGTGACAATGAATATCATCCAATCTCATGGACATCACTTGTTCTACCTGAGGCTGTTTTCTGATCAATACGATTTTGGTATTCTGGTAATTAATGCGATGGCGTACCTTCCCAATCTGAAGATAATTGATTTGCTGTGGGCAAAAGAGCCTCGTCGATCAAAAAGTAGTGGTTGCAGAGAAGCACAATTGGAACGTCAGCTTAAAGAAATTGAAGAGCAACGAGAGCTTGAAATGCCACACATAAGGAGTATAACTTGCCTTAAGAGTAGGAATGTACGTTCTTCCAATGAAAATTGGTTTGACCAAGTTCACCTGTTCCCTCCATACTTCATGGATCAATTTCTCTCTACATATCATGAACAACTTGTAAAGCTGTGCATTTCTGAAGCAGAATGGCAAAGTCGATATGAGAATTTGTTTTTTCCAAAGTTAGAGTACTTTTCCCTCTACTACGCGATGGATATAGCTAAGATTAAAAACATTTTGTTCTGTGTCTCTACATCACTTGCGTCTTTGAAATCACTTGAACTACATGGAAAAATTATGGAACCCCGTAAAAATATTCGACAACTCGTCAGCTTTGAAGAAATATTTGATTGGATTATGATGTTTCCAGAATTAGAGCATATTGACATTGACTTAGATGCAAATGTCGTAAGGACTTGTACTACTACTGATGATTCTCCATTCATTAGCAAATCTGTTCCAAATCCGGAATACCAAATAATCGAAATCCCATCAATTAGATCAATGTGTATTTCGTGGCCGCGGATGCATTTGTTAGGGCCAATTTTTCTGAATCATTTTCCAAGGATCCAGGTTGCAGACCTTACGGAGTTGAATTCTTGTTTCAAAGTATGGAATAAGAAAAAGTACGAGTTTGTTACTCCATATGATTGGGATGTGTGGAGGAATTTAGCTTATCTTCAAGAAATTGAAATTGGGCCACTTGAAGTAGGTTCTGAAATTGGAAGGTATTATAATCGAGCAAGTTGGGAATGGGATGCAATTTTGCAAGAAGGAATGTTATACTTTAGAAATTTACTTATTTAAAGATACTTGCTGTGAAAACAATTGAATTTTGAAGTAGTTTTGTTTATAACAGAAAATTCAATTAATTTGTTAGTTCATTGTCTTTTTAATGAATTGGTATTTAGTTATAAGTTACTTATTATCGTTTTATTGAAGTGAGTGGTATTACACGGTTTTTACAAGATTACAAAGATAAATGATGTATTAGTAGATGTGGAAGTAATTTTATGAAGTTTTTGTATATAAATAAATTAAAGAATCGAAATATTTTGTTGTACGATGAATTTTTTTATTTTTACAATAGAATAAGTTTAAATATAAGAATTCAGTATCTTTAATTTCATTTTGAAATGCAATTTAACTTGCCAACCTTGATTTACATGTGATTTTGTCATGTGAATTTGTACCTAGATTTAATGTGCACCTAAATTGAATTTGCACCCAAATCGAAATCATTTCTTAAAAGATGTTTATATAACTGAAAACGTTTTTATTGCGTTTTTTATATTTTTATGGGCATTGCATTGGTTGGGTAGAATAGTTTGGGCTAATATATAACAACATGAATATACATTGCTCTATCATCCTTCTGTCATGGCTTGTTGTACATTGTGAGGAACATTCTGTTGATCATATGCTGTTTACGTATTAGTTGATGTAATTTTATTACACATAAGTTTTAGATGATGGCAATATTTCATAATAAAATTTAATTCGTAGTGGAAATCAACAAGATTAGTCGGTGAATGATTGAACTTAATTGACGTGATATGTGTTTGTCGTAGTTTATGGAATTTATTATGAAGATAATTTAGTTAAAGAAAATGGATAGGGGTAACGACCGTGGGAAAGGAAGGGGGAATGGAATTGGGAAAAGAGTATTGTCGCGAAATCAAAGATTTAGACAAGCTTCATTTGTAATTGATATTGATAACTTGAGTTTTGATTCTGTGGCGAGTGCAAATAATTCTGGGCTTATTGTTAGTTCTCCCCCACAAAAGAAGCGTCATATTGCTGATGATGATGATGATGATGATGTTCAGAAGTGGAGTGAGTTACTTCCGGGTTATGACATTTATTATGAAGATGGACCACCAGAATTTCCGGAAATTGAAAAAAAGATTGAAGCAATTGAGCAATTTCTAGTCAAGACACCTTTTATAGGAGAAAATCTTACCGGTTGTATTAGAAGTAGGGAGGGGGATTTAAGTGAAGAACAACAACAGGCATATTTCTCTCTTATTTTTGAAGATGTTGTAACAGATGAAAGATTTTGTGAATTATGGGGAGACTTTGGAAATGATTTAGTTAATCATCCTGAAGGTACAATTAATTTATGGAGTGCTGTAGCACATAAGGTATAAATAATTAAACTATGAAAATTTTTCTAACTATTTTATGTTCGTATTTATAGGTAAACAAAAATTATGTTTAGTAATTATTTTGTTTTTATAGCTTTTGTATAGTATTGCGCTTGCAAAGGTTGATGGAACTACTAATAGTTTGCAGGCGTCTGAAATTTCAAGGATATGCATAGGATTCTTTAAACGTGATCCCGTAACATCATTGACTATTATCAAGGCTGATCATATTGGTAAATAATTGTATTATTTCAATTGCTTGTTTTGGTCATTAATTTCCTTATTTTATTTAAATCGATTTAATTAGGTTATATTCCTTGTAATGTGTTCTATATCTTAATAGGAAAGCTTTTAACAATAAAGGGAACTGTTGTTGGTGCTACTAATATACAACGCTACTGTAAAAAGCTTACCTTCATGTGTAAATTGTGTGATGAACAATTTACTGTTAGACAACCAGAAGGGAAATTTACTTCGCCATGTGAATGTAAAGCAACTTTGGATTGCAAAAATGAATTCTTATTTGAACCTATGGAGAATGATTCCAATACAGTCATATTGGATTGCAGGAGGATAAAGATTCAAGATGAACTATCTTGTCATGTAAGTAATTTATTTTTTAATTTTGGTGCATTCATTGTAATACACATTTGTATTTGGAGTGGGAGAAGATATTTAATTAAAATTATTTATATTTTTATTCAAATTTAAGATTGAAAAAGGAACTATTCCCAAAACCATTGATTGCATTTTATTTGGACGGGATTGGGCAGAAATGTGTAATACTGGTGATGTTATCACACTTAGCGGAGTATTGAAGGTGGAATTTTTTTAATTTAATCATTAAGTATTATATATTTATAAGGTGTGTAATGAAAATAGGTATACTTATAAAATAAAATAATATTTAATAGTTTTTCTTTTAATTCTAGTTTGGGGTTTTGGAAAAATCTATGCATCATACCATAACTCCTTATAATTACATCGAAGTTACTGCTATACAACAACAGAAAGACTGTGAAAGGACTATGGGTGGAAATTCTTTTAGTGTTACTGATAAGGATTATTATGCTGTTAGGGTATGTCAGAAAAGAAAGATTTGACTAAAACCAAATTTTTACAAATGCGTTTATAGTAATACAAACAATATTTTAACACAATTTTGATATGATATTTTTCTTTTGTTTCAATATGAAGGCGATTTATGATGAGCCGAATTTATTTCGTCTACTTGTTGCCTCATTATGTCCAGCAATCTATGGTCACGAATTCGTAAAAGCAGGATTATTGCTAAGTCTGTTAGGTGGTACGAAGCAGAACCATGGGATCATATCAAGACGAAGTGACATCAATATGCTAATGATTGGGGTAATTTGATGAATAGTATAAATTTTTAATATTTTTAATAAGATTAATAAGATTATATCTATATATTGATATTAATTTTAATTATGTAACTAATAAAATGATTGGATATGAAGGATCCAGGAATTGGAAAATCACAAATGTTAAAAGCTGTTAGCGAGATTGCACCAAAAGGTAGTAATGAAATTGGATAAGAGATTCTTTCGTTTTTGCAATACTTTAGGTGATTTTTAATTTAATTTTTTAATTTTTTAATAATTCGTTTGTTTGTTTAATAGCGGTGTACATATGTGGAAAGGGTAGTACTACAGCAGGATTAACAGTGTCTTTAGTTAAAGATGGTGATGATTATTCATTAGAAGCTGGGGCACTTGTGATCGCGGATAATGGGATATTGTGTTTAGATGAATTCGATAAAATGGACAACCATCATGTATTTGAAAATAAATAATTTTCGGTAATTATTTAATAATTTTTGGTATATATGGATATTTCTTTGAACAATTTTTGATTATTCTTGTTAGGCTTTACTGGAAGCGATGGAGCAGCAAACTGTCAGTGTAGCAAAATGTGGAGTCCACAGAACTCTTCCCGCAAGGGCAACGGTAATTGCAGCTGCGAATCCTATTGATGGACATTATAATACTTCAAAAACTATTGCCGAAAATATAAAAATCCATCCCGCAATTCTTTCACGATTTGACCTTAATTTTATCTTAATGGATAAACCTAATGAGGTTAATTAAAGTTACTTTTCTTAAATTTGGTATAACAGTATTATAAATGACATGTTAGTATAAACATGTAAATTTTTATTTTTGTAAAGGAATATGACCAAAGACTTGTAGCTCATAAAAGAGCATTAAGAATTGGAAATGAATGCAATGAACCTAAGCCATCTACTTCCAAAGTGAAAGAACCATCAATTGATCAGACTCCTCGAACAGATCCAACAAGATTTATGTAAAATTTCTGTAATTTTTAATAATATTTTTTTGTAATTATAGTAGATATTTGCATAATTGTATCACAAAGGTAATTTTGTTTTTTTTTTAAATTATAGTGAGAAGATTAAGGTTCAGATGGGTGATGTCTTTGATCCAATTCCACAAGCTATGTATCGAAAATACATAGCATACGCGAGGCAATATGTTCATCCGAAACTTTCTCCAGAAGCTGTTGAAATATTGAAAAAATATTATATGAAATTACGTGTAGCACGTCGTAATCTTAAATCTACTCCTATCACAACTAGGCAATTGGAATCATTAGTTCGTTTAGCAGAGGTATGTTTTATTCATCCTTGTGACATTTATAGTTACGGAGTAGAACAAATGTATAAAACATATTTAATATATATTTATTAGTTTATTATATTTTATTTCGTAGGCAAGAGCAAAAGCTGAATTACGTGAGACAGTAACGGCAGAGGACGCTAATGAGATTTTAGAATTATTCGAATTCAGTTTATCAACCACGTATGAAAATGAAGTTTCTGCAATAGGTGGACAATCTGCTTCTATATCTTTAAATCATTTTGGTATTGAAACTTTTAAAAAAGTTAAATCAACACAAGAACAGGTAACAAATTTTGTTTTCACATTTCTGTCTGATTTTAATTATAAAGTATTTTGTTTTAGAAGATATTCATTTATAGTCGTTGGTAAAACAAGATTTGTTAAAATATATTTTATCAACAGGCAAAGCAGTTAATCACAGTACTTCGCAATTATTCAACTATACAATCAAAGAATTTGTTTTCATATGACGAAATCAATAGAATGGCAGAGGGGTTGGGTTACGAAGATAAAACCAAAGCTCTGATAGCAATGTTAGTTAACATTGGTCTGTTACTTATGAAAACCGCAAGTACATATCAATTAAAAATGGAAGAGTTTTAATATGAATAATAAATTATAGTATCTTTAACTGCTTGTATGAACATAATTAGTTAAACGCTCTTTATATATAACTGATGTTAATTTTTTTGATGACTTTGATACAACATGATTACTTATAGTAAATTTATAGGATGTTATTACTGGAAGTAGTAACTAGTAATTAGTAACAAATAGTGTAGGAATAGTCGTGTGGATTTACTTTGTTATTCTATAAATATATGTTTAATTATTAGTACTGCGTAATATTGTTAATAAATATGAAGAACAAATTATGTTTATTCATACTATGTCTTTTGATTGATATAGTAAACTCTGTACTAGTCATTATAAGTTTTTTGTTTGAAATTTTGGTTGTTTTTAACTACGTAGATTTGAATTAATATGATTTATTGAAGTTGCTCGAAGCTGGCTGTATTCCTGAGTATTCCTAATATCTGAAAAAAAATTATGTTTCTGTTATGTGGCAAGGCGAAAAATTTTTTTTTAGTATGTAGGATGTCATGTACGATTTAAAAAAATATAATTGTACTTGCTTGGTAAGAAGAAAATGTAGAATAAAGTATGCCTTTAGGGTATTGGTGGATGTTTATAACAATTTACTATCAAGTTATATGATACTACGGTATGTTTCATAAATGATAAATTATATATACCGGATAAGCCGAATATATTTTTGTATATTACATACGTATTTCTTGTTTCTGGTTGATATGAATAAATTTTTGTAATTATCCTACTGTTACCTTTTATGTTGTATTGAAACGTTGTAGAATTGTTGATTGAATGAATAAATTAAGTAATCTTATCTCCGTTTTGGTTATATTAACATAATGTAATATACCCGAAAATGCACTTTTTAGGTTTAACGATTCCGGCTTATTATAGGAAAAAAGTTTTTGGAAACCATATAACATGATAAATTCATATGCATATAAAAGTAGGTTAGATTGTGTTACAAGAAGTTTTGATAATATGGCATATATTTTAACAACTACGTTCTTTGTCAATACAAATTGGATAAGGTCTTTTGAATTGGTCTTTATGCTAATCGTACGTTAATTTTCTGTGTTGTGTTTGTATTATGCAGAATAGATACAAAAACGTTTTTTTTTCTATTAAGTATTTATATGTAGTATTAATACCGAGATTATGGTGTGAATAGGAAGTAATGAAATTTTTTTTTCTATGTATTTATAAGTATTGAGTGAAAAGTTGGGGAAAACTGTTAAGCACTGTGTCACACTTGCTTTGTATAATATTGTGAAAGTAAATGTAAGGAGAAGACTAAATTATTAAATTAAATAAATATAAAGTATTTCAAAGAATAAGATTTTATTGATAAAATTTTTGCATTCGGTTTGACTAGTTCAGTATAAAAATTACTTTATTAAGTGAGCAAAATAATAATATTCTTTAAAGTCAGGAAAAGATTTTGTATCAACGCTATTTGGAAAATTGTTGTTATTTATTACGATAAAACTGCATTAGGTGTGAAATAGTGAAAGGTGTTTTATTTCTTTTTAAAATTCCAAGTAATGGCGGTAATAATAAAATATAAAAAGTCGCTCGGAATTGACATAAAAAGTTATAAGCCACATGAAGAGATTGACAATACCGTTAGCTGTTCGAGCTTTTGCAAAAAACCAATAACTAAAACATTGTTGCAGTCACAAGTCACAAGTTTGATATCCAAGCGTGATATTGGCAGCGTTTTATTTGACGAGGTGCCATCGATGGTCGGGAAGCGGTATAAGGCAAATACTGCGCAATATAACAAACATGTAACATCATCAGCCTCAACTGTAAAACCAAAAGTGAAGGAACAAACAAATTCCCAACATAATGCTGCTGATCAAATATTATCCATGACTGAAACATTTCAAAGTATAGCTTCTTCAGCACAAGGATCACAACAATTACTACAAAAGAAGTGCAATGTTAGAGTTTATAAACGAAATATGGTTTCAAGTCTTGTGAATGACGCAAAAAGAAAACGTATAACTTCTGAATGGATTTGTCAAATATGCGGCAAAGTATTTTACAAAAAACAGCATCATGAAAAACATGTTTCTGTACATGTTCAGCCAAAGGATCTCAGATGCCCTGTTGCTGATTGTCGCAGGTACGATAAATAATTAAACTAATTTTTAATATTTTTTATATGACAAGTAGATGGGTGGTTAAAATAGTGTAGGTATGTAAGTTGATATATCGTGTTTTAATGTTTTTTAATTTGATTTTTTAATTTGTCTAGGCCGTTTAATGTTAATGAAGATTTAGCGAGACATATGAAAATTCACAAGCCACAGGATGAACGTGTTTGGTTTTATTGCAGCACTTGTGGAAGTAGATTTGGATACGGAGGTGACGTTGTCCGGCACATGAAAAACAGCTCAAATAATTGCAAACTTCAACAGTATAGAAAAGTGTTTCCAAATGGAACTGTTATTTATACAGGGAAGCTTCCACAAGTTAAACCCTTTCAAAATGATTAAATGACCAAAACACTCAAAAACTCAATTAAGTAAATTAATAATATTTTGTAAATAAATTCTTAGATATATGTTAATTAATTTTACAAATTTTAATGAAATGATGATATAACTATTTTTTATATACATGTACAATTGTTTTTATTCCGATTTACAATAAGGCAAATGACATATACATATTAATTTTGTAATTTAGAGTAATATTTATGTAAGTAATCTTATTGGTTGGTGTGATAAAAAAAATTCATTGAGTGTTATTTTTTATATGGAACATGTGTCAGGCATTCATTTCAGAACTTGCTCATGCAGATATGATGTAGTTAAGAATAATACGATTATATAATGCTCAATGAATTATCGTACTTTGTATTGTTTGATTTAGCACTCGTCTTGTGAGGATTGTGAATATAAATTATAACTGAATTATAATAAATTACTTTGTCGACTACTACCATTTCTTCCCTTAATTGTTTGCGTAATGTTCTGTTAATTCATGATTAATTACTCATTTGTCAAAGTTTAAAGATTTTAATTATATAATATTGCACTGATACATCATTATGGGAAAGACATGCATTGATTCATATACCTATTGCGTGTTCCATAATATACATGTTGTAGGGAGACATATAGACCAGTGACAAATTGTATTTTTTTAACAGTATCAAAAAGTAATTAGTATGGGAATTTTTTGCATAGATGAGATTTAATTCAATTCATTTAATTGCTAGAAGAATTTATCCTGTTGTCGAAATAGACAGAGATCCCTTCTGAACAATAAATCACTGGATATCAATAAAGGGAATGTGAAGATGACAATGAGCTCCTGGAAAATGATTAAATAATAATAATTTGTAGTTCGGTTTTAGACATATGGCCTATGAAAGTTTTCTTCTACTAAACTTTTCATTATGCAGCGTGTTGTGAATCATATTTTTAGTACAATTTTGAAACATAATATTGTTGTCATCGTTTAGTCATAAGCTATCGTAATTAATTAGGTATAATGTTTAGATTTTGGTGCAGTGTTGTAATGTTTGTTATGCTCCCTATATCACGATTATTTTGATTAGAGAAGTCGTTTTAATTTATTTTATATTACAAAATCTATGATAAACCTAACATAATATAAAGCTTTTTTTTATGACATTGAAAATTATTTACGTTTTCATATTGAAATTTTGGTTTGTTTCTTAACTTGCCTGATCATTAGTCTCAAAACGAGTGTTATGGATAAAAATACACTTGTTTCCGCGTTTACACATGAACGTCCAATTTTATTGGCGCAACCGGAAGGATTATATGTGTATATCCCAGAGTCACTTGCTAGTGATAACGAGGCCATAAGTATAGAAGTCGGAACATTTACATCGGCACCTCCCACCACTGATAGATGTCTAAGTGAAGTGAAATCAGTCGTACGGCGAACATATCCAAAGGTGCTTCAAAAGCGAATTGGTGATACTACTGATGGATTGGTACATACTAATATTAGAAAACCCTGGAATCCTTATTTGCAAAAACTTGAGGAACCTCTGGCTACTTCCCTCAAATCAACAACGAAGAAAAGGATATCGGCCCCAGCTAAACAAGGCTTGCCACGGCGTGTTCCGTTGTCAGTCATTACAAACACGAAGGGAAAACTTAATAACTCATGTACAAAAAAAGCCACATCATGTGCAGTGGAGAAAAAGCCAAAGATTAGATCGTGTCCTGGGTCTGCCTCTTCCAGAGCGTCGTCCGGATCCCAAACGTTGCGTATTGGAGAGTCAATGGGAAGTTTTACAGGCGGGAATAATGGGAACAAATCATCTATCGCTAGCCAGACCCTGCCATATGGAGATTCCAGGAAGTGCTGTGATCCAATGCCGACCCGAGGTAGGTTTACAAGTAAACCTTTGGACACTAGGGAGGAATGCTGCTCCCAAGTTTCGACTCCTATAGTAATCGAAACTTTATCAGTTGACACCAATGTTGAGAACTGCTCCGAAGAACTAACCTCAAATGGAATAAAAGTTATGGCTTCTGATAGTGAAGTTGAATGCTGCCCCGAACAGCCGACATGCGGTGAAACAAAAACATTTTTCGATTATTTCGAAGAAGACGAACAACATATATTGGCAAAACAAGTTCTTCGAGAATGTGAAAAGCGTGGATTAGACATCCTTCTAGAATATCAGGATTGTCCCATTGAACGGGAAATGTATCTTTTTGATGTTATCAAAGCTCTGTATCGATAATTGTATGACCATTTCGTTCACTACTTCAAACACAATTGTATTTCCAATATAAAATTTATGATGGATAATTATGATTCATGTTTTATAAAATTCCACAAGTAAAATTTTTAATAAATTTGGATGTATGAACATGAACTTTGAATTAAACTCTACTGTGTGGTTACTGGTTAGTCAAACAAGGATTTGAAATGCATGTAGGTACCTAAAATGATAATCATACTTTTTTTATTTCTAACATCTATGCAAAAATATGTTTGCACTTAAAAAAGTTCGTATACCTAAAATGAAATCAGCACCTAGTTGTTTTTTCTTTTCCTTTTTTATATTGAAGACTGGGATATATTAATTTTGATATTATTTCTGAATGTAATAAGTTAAATAAAGTTAATATAGTAGTTATTTAAAAGCTAAAATAAGTGTAGTGTATGAATCGTTTATTTAATTTTGATCCCACAAAAGATAAGTTTGATTAATCCTTAGTTTCTTTGATAAACTCCTTTCAGTGGATTTCCCGTCTTAACTTCCTCTGAGGAGTCGCCGAAACTACTTACATACGTAGTGTTACTCCTAATACAATTTAAAACTTCTAACATATCAAAGTATAATTATCTTGTATTAAGTGTAAATATCTTTTGAAATCGCCATAGCATGTCTTCAGTTGATTATGGTTTTATGAGATGTGCTATTCATAAAGTTGCTGTTAGAAACTTGCTAAAATAATTATGGCTATATAAATAATTTAATTTCTTACATATTAGTTTTAGATTTGAAGTGCGATGGGGTAACTAAATGACACAAAAAAACGTTCACTCTTCTGTCTTCCGTTTTACATATTTTTTTATCAAGGTTTTTTAAAACTATTATTGGAGACCCATGTCGTTCGAAATTTCGCGTTTCAAAATATATTAATCAGTTTATCAATTTGAAATCAGATTCACCCGTCACATAACCATGCCTGGTAAAAAATTCCCTCCTGCACATTCATCGAAGAAGAAGATGAAGGACAAAGATAAAGATGAAAATCCGCTTCGTTATCAATTGTGGATTCTTCAATATATGGGCTTTTGGTATACCTATATTAGTAAGTGTTAAAATCATTAAATTATAAAGTCGGAATGTTAATATATAATTTATCCCGACATGATGGTATAAATTCATCTACTAATAATGTTATTTTTAATTTTTGTAGACATTTATCACCCTAGACCAACTGAAGAGGATTGTGTTAATGAAGAACTGTTGACCAGGCGTTTGCCCAGTGCTGTCGCAAGTACCAGTAGTACTAACGATGCTTCTGGCAATGTTCATGGTGAAGATCCGGCTCCGACTCTTCGTAGATCTAAACGTCTTAAAGTAACAGCTCCTGAACCACACCATTCCAGATCTCAGCCTGAAAGTACAAATTCAAATCTCCAAAATAAAACGTTTAAACCACCTGCGGATAAGGATAGTCCCGTTTTCAAGATGCTTGCAATAACAATTCTCCATAGGCTTAGAATTCATCGTGTAACCGCACCGTTTAAATGTTCGTGTCAGTCGGAAAATGGTGATCCTAAGTGTACCGATGATACTTGCTCACTTCGAAGGTTGAGAGTTGAATGTGCCGACGATTGTGGATTAAATTGCAACAATCAATGGTTAGGAATTTTTTTGTGAATTCTTGTTGCAATTTTCTATCAATAATTTAATTCTATTTTTTTTAATTAATTAATTGTCATTTACTTTTAGGATCAAGCGAAACGAGATTCTGAAATTTTTGACAATCAAGTGCAATAAGGATTATGGTTTTTGCGTCATAACCCAGGCTGCTTATCGTGTTGGACAGATAGTTGTCGAATATTGTGGGGAGGTAAGGAGAGGGGATGTTTATCGAAATCAACAGTACGTGTATCCTCTGCAAGTTTACGGTGGACAAGATGGATTTTACATTTGTACTAATCGGATTGCAAATGAAGCGAGATATGTTAGGCATCCAAAGGAAGACGAAGAACCAAACTGTGAGTTCGTGGAATATATAGTTTACGAAATGGTTCGTGTCATGATAGTTGCAAGACGCCCAATTGCAAAGGATGAAGTAATCACTGCTAGTTATCCACAAATGGCCAGGGCTACAAGACATCAATATGCTGTAAGTACTCAATTACATTTTTTAAAATTAATTGTTTTAATAATTATAATAATAAAGAAACTAATGAGTTAATTTTTGTTTCAAATTACAGGCTGTTACTCAACAAGAGTTGGAAAACGTACGAAAAACACTTTTTCAAGTTGATGCAATTTTTGGAATTAAGCAGTCTACTCAGAGGGATTATATGCCGCCAATCGAAGTTCCTGACAGTGATACTATTGTAGTAGAACCGCTAAAACCATATAAGTGTATCATGAATCGCTGTACAAAACGATATGCAACCAAAATTGAAATGGAACATCATTATGAAAGGCGCCATTCTAGTGGAATAATTCCTGACTTGGTAGAAAAACCGAAAGCAAATGTTTCAGCAGCACCAACTCCACAAGATGATGATATGTTTTCATCTGATGACGAAGAATATCGTAAAGAGTATGCAGAAGAAGTACGAAAAAATCCTCTTCCAAAAGAAAAACAAGGAGAAGCTATGTTGGTTTACTATTCTGAACTGGAAGGTCTCGTGTTTGAATCAATCAATGAGAAAAATCGGGAAATTCGAAAAAAAATAATGGAGCAAGATGACGAAGCTAAGACCAAAAAGGACGCTCGTATTAAAAAAAGAGAGGAAGAACAAGATAGATATGACGCTCGCATATCTATTGATGATTGGAATAGGAGGCATTCTGAAGCTTTTGAAGCTCACCAAGAATATTTAGCTTCTCCCGCATATCAGGCATCACTTCGTGCTCTACAAGAAGCTAGGGCGAATAATGAAAGTGATGACGACGATGAAGATCTTTAGTTGTAAAAATATTGCTTATGTATATAATATCTACATTTAAAATCAAAATTGTAAAATGAATATTTAATACAAACTCATATAACTTTCAGATGAAAGATTTAATAAAGTCATTTATAATTATTGTTACAAATGTCCACCTTAATTTAAATAAATTTTTATCGAAAGATAACAAGAATGAAACGTATTGATTAATATTTTTTTTTGTATTTGAACAAATGTATAATGATGTAATATGAAAGTTATTATTATGTTTGTTATTATTATTATTATGTTATTAAGTTTGAAGTTGAATTGACTTTTAATAGGCATTTCTTTTTATATTATTACCGGTCATCGTATTCTTTATAGGCATTTTTCTTTTGTTATACGTTCAATGTTTAATTTTTCTAGCCGTACTCATACTAAGTTAACTTGTATTAGGCGTAGTTTTCCTGACTAAATTATATGAAAAATGCAGTTGTTATATATGCTAATGGGATTTAAATACATATCAGGGACTTAAATAGTCATTTCTAAGATTTCATTTTAGGATACAAAAATGCATGCTTTTCATTTCTTGGACTTGAAAAGTGATTTTGGGACTTAAAAGTCATTTCTGGGTCTTCATTATGGGATACGAAATCGCATACTTTTCATTTCCAGGACTTGAAAAGTCGTTTCTGGGACTTCAAAAGTCATTTCGGGGACTTCATTTTGGGATACGAAATCGCATACTTTTCATTTCAAGGACTTCAAAAGT
>JAQGAG010000125.1:0-24421 GCA_034696835.1 Lepidocyrtus lignorum
GCGTATTTTAAGGAATTGCTTTGAAACTTCAGTTTTTCCGTGATTACTCGGTCCGGCGTCAGGTTTGCAACTTTTACACGGGGTGCGTCAGTATTTAGCTTCCGTGAACCTGGAAAATCAATTCAAAAAATTAAAATCCCGAAAATATTTTCAAATGAATGAATTATTTTTTTTTGACAAATTTTGAAAATTATAAACTTACATTTTTGAATCGTTTCCGTTCTGAGAGCATCCAGGATATCCAGTTTTCCCCTCCAGTCATCTTTTGAATTGTCAGGGGTATCCGCTAACTGTCGCAATGTTGTAGTTTTATGAGCCGCATTCGCTGCTAACAATTTACTTTGTACTTCTTTTAAAGATGACACAAGCTCCAGTTCAATTTTTACTAAATTTTGATACTTTTCAGAAATTGCTTCGTTCAACAGGGCACACTCCAAGCACATTTCTCCCTTTAGCTTTGCTTTTCTGACCTTATCAAGCAATTGCCGAGGAACCCGTTCATTTTCATTAAACACTGCCCCCATGTCCATTTTCAAGTAGCGGGATAAACTACGGAGGAAATAAATTGGCCCATGTTCGGAAATCTGGTTCTGGTCCATGTTCTGAATGGGATGTGATGGGATTTGATTAAGACAAATGAAACAGTGTCTCATTGACTTCACAACAAACTCGTTGGTCTCCATGACAAAATACAATTCAATTACCGTTTAATCTACTTTGCTTTTAGAACGTGGCCGTTTTTAGTGCCCTGGCAGATGTGTAATAAATTAGCAAATGTTAGATTCAAACTTAGCTTACTAATTAATCTTGTTAATTTGACAAAAATGTGTTCCACGGATACTCTAAAACCTTAACTCTTAACTAATTGTCCCATTTTTCATTCCAATTGATTTTTGAAATCCATAATCATGTAATTTACATGCAATCACTTCTGCTCTGCTCTGTTCTTCACTTTTAGAATTGCATCCATCTGTTTCTAAAACTTTGCTTGTATATCTCAAGCACAGAAGATTTATAGATTTCCATAACATCCGTTGATTCACTATGACACAGAGGTGCAGTGTTATAGGTATACAAATAAATGAGTGACGTCTCTTTCAGTCTATTTTTGTTGTTATTGGGGATTGAATATAATTGTAATTGTAAATAATTGACATTTATGCTTACGATCATTTAGCATATGAACACTAAATGAGAAATGGGGTTTCCCGTGATCAGCGATTTAAATTTGGGTTCGGAGGGGCATTGTTTTTTCTGCTTGATACCTGTGAAAGTTAAGCAAGGGGTGTTGGCAACTCCGCAATTTCAAAAAGAATCTCTTCATTTCTTGGCTCGCTACCTCGGGATGGACATTGGAAAAGTGATCAGCGACGATGGACAAGTGGATCCAATTTTACTGACGAAAGTAAGAAAATCCAGATTGAAAGCCGAGCTCTGTGAGAAGTGCACCAGCTTGAACAATAATTTTTCAGTGCTCTACCGACAACTGGAAAAGTTGGAAATTGAGATAAAATGCAGCTTAAAGCTTATCAACCAAGAGTTGTTGAGTGCAAATCTGAGTGACAAACGCGTGAAAAGACTAAATTCGCCAATGGGAAATGAACTATCGGAAATTGTGGACGTTCTCCTAGAAGAAGCAATTCAAAAATGTAAGGGTACTACTATTAGATATCATTTTAATCCTCAATTCTAAATGCATTTTCAGAACTTTTCTTGATTCGTTTTGATTTAATTTGATACTGTTGATGTCATTTTAGTTTCTCAGAAGTTCCGTGTGGCAGTGCCTCGGGTTGAAATAGAAAAACTAACGAAGAAGCAAATAGATGCTGAAATTTTTCGACCCCAGACCAATTCCGGAAACACCGAAATGAAACTAGAAGATCTATTTTCTGTAAAGATGAGTGAATTCCCCGAAAACATCGTAACAGAACAAGAGCCTGCAAATAAAGATTTGGATGATGACCACCGAAACTATGATATTGACACTGAAGCCATGGATGATGAGCTTGCCGACACCACTGAAGGTGTAGATAACTATTTAAAAACTGCAGCGGAGAATAATTCACCTGTAATCGTTTCATCCGCATCCACAAATAAACCTGGGAAAATGAGGCACGTTATCAATCCTGAAACTGGGAAGTGGAAATGCAGCGCTTGCCCATTGGAACTCACTACCCAGGCTGGAATCCAATTTCATTATCAGAGTTTCCACCAAAAAATTCGATACAGGTGTGCCCCATGTGGAAAAGACTTTGCTCATCGATCCGACTACAACCGTCATCATCGGAGTGTTCATGTCGGAGTAAAATTTAAATGTCTGGTTTGCAATAAACTATTTCCACGCAAGGATACTTTACGGGTACATCAGCGTGTGGCAGACTGTGGGAATGGATCGGGGTTACTTTAAAAGCGTAATGTGGTTTTACTAGTTAGTGTTTGTTTGGCTGCACGCTCGACCGAAATTCACAATTAGGTACCTAATTAAAATTCAACATGAATGACGAGGATACTAACGTTGTCTCCAATTTTCTTCTTCAAAATTTCATACAAAAGTTTGCAATGTGTAATTAAAAAATTGTGGGGCAAACTGTGGGAATGCAACAGGTTAAATTCAAAAGCCCCAATTCCCGAAATTGACATGAAACAATATAGACGGCGAAGGCAGGAATGTTTATTTCCAGAAGTGTTCAAATATTGAGGCAAACATTTTCACATTGTAATAAATATTATTTAATTGAAAAACCATATCCATTTACTATATCAAAAAATTTAATAAATATAAAAATTTAAACTTTGCAAATCGCAAAATGAGTCCGCAGAAGCCACACGCATTTTTATTTACATGGCCAACTGGATAAAAATGATAAAAAATCATAAATTATTTGCCATGCCAACAAATATGGTCTTTGGTCTAAACTATAGTGAAGGAAGATCAATTTATAATTTTCAAACCCAACCAATTTTACAAAAGTAATGAAACCAATGAATGATTGATTATTTTCGAAGTTTTTAAAATTACTCATCTTATGGTGTGGATTTCCCTCCTTTTTTTTACATCACTCGTTTCATTAATCCTTCTTCACTTATATAAATTTGCGTAACGGTGATAATTTTTGAAGAGGGAAACTAGCTCGAGAACAATGTTCAACAAATCGTATTGCAGTAATTACACAATCTTGGCAAAATCATTAATCTACAGGATTTTTTCAGGTATGACGACAATCCATTGCATCAATATTTTCATTGAAAAAGAAATGCAATGGGCGCCTTACTAACAGACAAACAAACAAAGTCTGAGCTTTTATACTGTTTGCCAAAATATATATTATCTTACCAGTATCACAGGTGAATCAGATGTTTAGTCTCACCTGAAATTTGTCATGTGTATTTACAGACCAGAGCAGAGATATGAGCAATGAGATGCTGATGTTTACCTTCGGCTCATTACATTTTCCACGTTGAGCAAAGAAAGTACAGCTCTGGAAAATACACAAAAAAACAATTTCTTGTTCAGCAATTTTCAAAACTTAATCTCTCTCATTAAGTTTTCTGTTTGTTACTGTTATACTGTTTAACGGTCAGTGTCAGCGTGCCTTAGGCTTAATGACAATTTATTGACAATGAGCACATTAAACCCTTCTCCCCACAAGATTTGGCGGACTAAGGAGGAAACCAGCGGAACGGGTTGCGATGGTGGTGAAGAAAGCGTAGTTATTACCTTACTGGATCATTTCGACGAGAATGATTTTTTGGAATTCAGAGTCGGTGCTATGAAGAAGTTAAAAATGAAGCTTCAAGAAGTTGACATGCTTCTTCAGCTCTGCGAGAAGGAGCTAGGAGTCGACAAGATGAGACGGTTCCGAAAGGAAGTTGAGGATAAACTGGGCTCACAGCTTGTATCATCTGATTTGACCAGTGGCAGTATCAGTTTATCCAAGGTCAAGGTGTCCACCGTTAGGATTGACAATAGACAAAGTTCATCACCGTATTTTTTTCCGGGAGATGTAAAACAAATGAAGAGGAGGAATAAGCGTAGTTTCGAAGCAACAAAGGATGGCCTGGCGTCCAGTTTAATTGCTGATCCAATAACCTCAAGGTCAAGTAATTTTAAGGAGGATAAATACCCTGACCCGAAAGAAGGGGGGATATCAACATTACAGGGTTCTTCAGGAGAATTGAAAGAGGATGGAAGTGGTGCTACTGCTAATCTTGGAGACACTTTTAAAAGCACGACGAAGGTCATATCATCTATACACACGACGAAGGTCAAACTGAAATCTGCGAACATGAGAACTCATCAATCTCCAAACCCCGCGGAGGGGGTAGGGAGCCTGGGTGTGACCAAAAGAAAAAATAGGAACGCCGGCAATGACAATGAAGTGTCAGCGAGGTAAGGGCATTATGCTGGCCGCTGGCGGTATAGTTTTTCAGCTAATTTCAAATTTTAATTTTGGACGATCAGCCCCAATTTATATTTTTAAATATAGAGAGAATGGCGAAGGCGATGAAGACGACCTTGCTCATTCACAAGCTGTAGTTGAGCTTTTGAAAAATGGCGAAGATACGCCAGAGAAAGGTATTTAATCGCTAATCTTAATTTGTTTTTTTGGTCTCCCATTGTGAGTTTGATCTATTACAATAATATAGATATACCTATGTAGGATCGCCTGACTGTATTGACTAGGCGTTTTTAATTTTTGTACGCATTTTATGTAGTACTGGAGCAAATCGAGTGGGGGTTGACTGGAAGAGGAAGCCAATTTGAATTTACCGTCATTGGCTGCAAAGCAATACGTGTTGGAAGTTACAGAGTATGGGACCATGACGCTGGCCCCTTGAGGGTCACTCTCACTCCACTAGGAATCAAGTTTAAACTACGTCATTCTAATTCAGGTGAGTGTTGTGGATGCATGATTTGATGTTTATCAAAGACAATGCAAAGCAAATACATAGCACATCACACCTACATATATCCTTGTATGGTCTTTGGATTTTAATTTTTATGAATAAGATCAGTTTAGTGGAAGCTTCAAACGAACGAAGAAGAATGTCAAATATCTGTACTAATTACATAAATCGCAATGTTTCTGTTTTAATTGTAATGTTACAGAGGATAGAAAGGTCAACATCTGCATACCAAAGAAGAATATCTTATCCATCTACACTGTTCTGTTAAACGAGAAACTTCCAGCAATTTCCCTGAAGACTTGTCCAAGATATGCGAGTTGGATACGCGATGTTTTGGGAATGGAAGGAAATCCTGGTGACGAGCAAACTAATTTCTATTGTCCTCAGAAAGGGAGTTACCGTCAACAGTTTATTGTTCTAATGGCGGAGGCGTTGTCGGAGTTGGATCAAGGCCTCATTCGAAAAGTATTTTCAAATACGCTCAAAGAGATCGACCGTCGCACTGCAAAGACAAAATAATATATTTGAAATGTTTTTGACAATGACACCGAGCACGTACAAATCCACCCGATTCAAACTTCGTAGGCTGCGGTCCCAATTTCAACTTAGGTATACTCTCCAAAATGCGACAACTGCGACCAGTGTGGATTATGATATGATTATAATTAATTTAGTCTGACCAGTGCATTCTTTTTAATTGATGCATACTAAATTTATTCCGATTCCGATTAATTATTTTCAATATGGTACTTGTAATTATGTTTAACAAGTCAACAAATACACATAATAAATAAAACTATGTAACCACAACTTAACACTTTAGTGCAATTTTTTGCCTTTTCTGATTTAATCATACAATTGCCATTTTCACTTTGTCCACTCCCCATGTTTAACGGTACCGGTTGTAGAGGATTATTTCTTGCAGATTATCTGCTCTGTCTAGTTCTTTGTTGTCGTGTTTTTTTAAACATACATATATTATTAATTAATTACAATAGCTGTAAATGACTGGACAAACATGACGATTGTCCTTCTCGTTGCAAATTATGGGTTTTCGGTTTTGGGGACTGCGTTCTCCGCGTTCCCGCATTTTTTATTTCGTTGATGCGCCATTAAATTTGATTTCTGTGTAAATATTTTATTACAGCTGAGGCACTTAAATCGGTAACCCATATGGATTGTCCGGTGGTGAAGGTTGTATTGGCATCGTTGTTTAAATTCTCTTCCACAAATGTTGCATTTATATTTCACGTTCAGATGGGAACTCTCGTAATGGATCTTGAAGTCCCCCATGTTTCTGCGTTCAGCTGAACACAGATTACATTTAAACTTTTTAGTGCTTGGGTTGAAGGTGGGTTCTGGTTTTGATATTTGGCTAGATGAAGGTGGAGTAACCACGACAAATGAATATCCTTGCTGATCATCGTTCTTTTCACTGGTTGAATTTAAATTCCGTCGGCAGTTGGAAGCGTTGACGGAATTGTTCGATGTTTCCAACTTATCTAAATTGGCATTACTTTGGGTGTCATCATCCCATTCAGGTAGGGAATCGATGAAGGGGTTTTCGGTCTCGACGTGTACAAATTCAATATTTGGATCTGGCAACTTTCCTAGCGAAAAATTTGTCTGGATCCTGTAGTGACTTTGGGCGTCCCTTAACGAATTGCTTTGAAACTTCAGTTTTTCAATGCTTACTTGGTCAGGTGTTAGGTTTAGAACTTTTACGCGTGGCGTGTCAGTCCTTAGCTTCCGTGAACCTAGAAAATAAATTTTATTTTTTTAATAAAAATATTTCAAAAGAAGTTCTCTGGCTAGAATTTGAAGGATTGAAACTTTTAAAATACATTTTTGAACCGCCTCAGCTCTTAGAAGCTGTAGGATATCTAGTTTTCCCAACCATCCATTGTCACGGGAAGATGCTAACTGTCGCAATTTTGTACTTCTTTCAGCCTCATTCGCCGCCAACAATTTTCTTTGGAGTTCCTTTATAGATGAAATCAGCTCCAGTTCAATTTTCACCAAATTCTGGTACTTCTCAGAAATTGTTTCGTTTAATTGGGCACACTCCAAGCACATTTCTCCCTTCAGTTTTGATTTCCTAACCTTATCAAGCAAGTGTTGAGGAACCAGTTCATTTTTATCAAATACTGCCCCCATGTCCATTTTTAAGTAGCGGGATAAGCTTTGGAGGGAATAAATAGGCCCTTGGTCTGGTTCTGGTCCACGTTCGGAATGTGGTGCGATTTGATTGAGACAAATAAAACAATGTCTCATTGACCTCACAACAAACTCGTTGTTCTCCATGGTAAACCAATTTTTTAAACCCTTTCTAATACTGTATTAAATTAGAATTAGGTAAAATGTTTCAAGAGCAATCCACAGCGATAAATATTAACAAATTTTTGCGAGATCTTAGTTGTTTGTCAGTCTGGCTTACAAAAAAAACGAAAACCAAAATTATTGGCTTTTAACAATTATTATAAAAAACAATGACAACTACTAACAAATCCGAGCTGTTGTTAACCGTCATCTTCATCTACCTACGTTAAACTTGTAATTGTCCATGTTAGTTAGTTATCGTTTAATTGTACAATGTACAACCATAAAACTTTCCTTCGGATACACGTCTAGCAGTTTTCACGCAGCGCGAGTTTTTCTATTTGCCGTATAAAACAACTGACAACAAACAATAGGCCATTGCAAACAATGCACAAGTAACTTTTATGCTAAAAAAATATTTCATATCATGAAACGACTGTGACTGTAGAGTAGTGCAAAGCAGATTTATCAGCTGTTCATGTTTACTTTTCGTTCATTTCAGCTCCTGCTATGGGCAGAGAAAGGACAGCTTTAACATTTAAAGGAAGTGGTACTTTTTGTCCAACCAATTTTTCTGAAAGTCTCATCCTCCGCCAATAGTTGTCAGTTTATAAATAATTTTTATCGTAACAGTTAGCGTAACTGGACATTTGTGTCGTCAAGCTGTTATAAGGTAAAGAAAATTGTTATAAGTTCTCGTTAGAATTGCACATTTGTGGGAAGGTGAATTTTGCTTGGAATAGTGCGATTTTCGATCCTGATTTCAGAATCCTTAAATTATGAGCACATCAGGCCCTCCTCCCCATAAGATGAGGCGGGCTGAGGAGGAAACAAGGGGATCTTGTCCTTATGATGAAGATGGCGTCGTAAATACCTTAATGTCTCATTTTAACGAGGAAGACTTTTTGGAATACACCCTCGGCGCCTTTAACAAGTTAAAAATGAAGATTCAAGAAGTGGACCTGCTTGTTCAGCTCTACGAGAAGGAATTGGGAGTCGAGAAGGTGAGGCGTTTCCGAATTGAGGTTAAGGTTAAACTGGGGTTACAAGATGTGTCTTCTGTCGCCAAAGGCAATAACAGTAGCAGTGCCCCCAAGATGTCTCGTGCTGGGATTCAGAAAAGCCAAGGTTTGTCAATGCCCGTGACGCCAGGAAGTGTAAAGCCAATGAAGACCAAGACGAAAATTGAGAGGTTAATTTCTTTAGTAAATGCGAGAGCGGCGACTTCGATGACTGCCCCAATGCCAAAGTCTGGAAAGTCCAATGAAGGAGAGATATCAATGATGATAGGAGCTGCTTCAACAGGATTGGAAAAGGATGAATGTACTGCTAACCTTGGAGATGGAGGGACTTATCCGAACAAGAATGTCAGAGAGAAACCTTCAAGCAGAAGTAATCAACCTCAAAAGTCTGAGGATGGAGTGGCGGAGCTGGAAGTGATCAAGAGATCAGTTAGCATGAGGAACATCAGTGAGCATAAAGTATCAACATTAACGACGTAAGTTTAATTCACGAGGATGATGATATGATAAGTTTGATTGACCATTGTGTATGCATTTTCAGCTGCTCTAGACCTTGGATATCTGATATATTCATTTCTAATTATAGGAAGAATGACAAAGTCGGTGACGGCGATCTTGCTGATTCACAAGCTGAAAGTGAGCTGTGGCAAAATGTCGAAGATACGCCCGAGAAAGGTATTTACTTGCTTAATTTATTTAACCCAGTCTCTGCTAATGAGTTTTTTAAAAATATGATATACATAATATATGTTCAATTGCCAAAAAATTGACCTTCCTAATTTTTGTACACATTTTATGCAGTTCTGGAGCAAATACAGTTGCGATTAAGGGGAGGAGGGACTGGAGGGAGCGTACTTAAATTTACCGCCATTGCCTGTAGAGCCATAGAAATGGGAAGTTACAAAGTTACGGACTATGATGCTGATCCATTAACGGCCATACTCACTCCACTGGGAATAATTCTTGATCTGCCTCATTCTACTTCAAGTGAGTATTGTATAATGTTTCATTTTTGCTAGAATTAGATTCAGTCAAGTAATAAAAAGAAATGTAAAATGTTCCTACTAATAATTTAAGTCGCAATTAATTTTCTAATGTTACAGAGGCTAAAATAGTCAACATGTGCATTCCAAAGAAGAATATCATTATCCTCTTCGCTAATCTGCTAAACGACTTGGACGAGAAACATCCTGCCATTTCCCTGAAGACTGACCCAATATATGCAACTTGGTTACGCGATGTACTAGGGATGGATGGAAATCCTGATGACAAGAACACTAATTATTATTGTCCTCAGAAAGGTTGTTATGGTCAGCAGACTATTCATTTTTTTGTGGACTCGTTGTCCGATTTCGATAAAGTGTTTATTAAAAAGGTATTTGCAGATATTTTGAAAGAGGTCGACTATCGCAATGCAAACACAGATTAAGAGTTTACGCATGTAGCGTGGCAAGTCCATTGTTAACTGTTAACTTGATTAGCTCAATTTAAACTCTCTGCGGGTTCTATTTTTATATTTTAACTTACAATTAGTCTCCTCTCCTGCGCAACTGCAAGTGCCTTTTATCTATCAAAAAGCTCAAAAAATTAGTTCTTCGATCCTTATTATCAAATTGACTTTGAGCATTTAAAAATTATTTTTATTGTATGTAATTTAAACAATTATAAAAAGTTATCAAATAAATTTATGTATGCACACTGGTATATTTTACAATTTATTAGTCTAGTACGTGCATATTTTATTTTCTAAGTAGGCCTAACCCTAAAATTATATAAATTCATACACGGTCATTAAATTTATGAGTTGTAATCACACACAAAATTAAAGTGCCAAGCCACTATCACTTTTAACCAACAACATTAAATTAGTCTTAAGAGGGCATTGGTCTTCATTAAATTCATTTATTTTTTCCATTTTTGCTTAGATTTTAAATGTGATTTTTTGTGCTGGACAGAGTTTGTCTTGTATAAATTGTTTGGATTTTGTTTTGAGCGACGTTACACATTCTGGATTATGCCGTTTCAGTTTTGGCGACTGCCTTCCTGCACTTAACGTTTCGTTGATGTGTCGTTAAATTGGATTTATATTTATATGCTTTATTACAGCTAAGGCACTTAAATCGGTAACCCATATGGATTGCCCGATGGTGAAGGTTGTATTGGCATCGTTGTTTGAATTCTCTTCCGCAAATGTTGCATTTGTACTTCACGTTCAGATGGGCGCTCTCGTAATGGATCTTGAAGTCCCCCATGTTTCTGCGTTCAGCTGAACACAGATTACATTTAAACTTTTTAGTGCTTGGGTTGAAGGTGGGTTCTGGTTTTGATATTTGGCTAGATGAAGGTGGAGTAACCACGACAAATGAATATCCTTGCTGATCATCGTTCTTTTCACTGGTTGAATTTAAATTCCGTCGGCAGTTGGAAGCGTTGATGGAATTGTTCGATGTTTCCAACTTATCTGAATTGGCATTACTTTGGGTGTCATCATCCCATTCAGGTAGTGAATCGATGAAGGGGTTTTCGGTCTCGACATGTCCTAATTCAATATTTAGATCTGGCAACTTTCCAACCAAAAAATTTGTCTGAATCCTGCCGTGACTTTGGGCGTCCCTTAACGAATTGCTTTGAAACTTCAGTTTTTCAATGATGACTTGGTCTGCAGTCAGGTTTAAAACTTTAACACGAGGTGTATCAGTCCTTAGCTTCCGTGAACCTTCAAAATAAATTTTAAATAAAAATATTTTTAAATCTAGAAAACAATTTTTATTGAAAGATTTTTATTTCTCTTGTTAGAAATTGGAACATTTAAAATACATTTTTGATTCGCCTCAGATCTAAGAGCCTCTAGGATATCTAGCTTTCCCATCCATCCATTGTCACAGGAAGCCGCTAACTTTCGCAATTTTGTACTTCTTTCAGCCTCATTCGCCGCCAACAATTTACTTTGTAGTTCCTTTATAGAAAAAATCAGCTCCAGTTCAATTTTTACCAAATTCTGGTACTTCTCAGAAATTGTGTCGTTTAATTGGGCACACTCCAAGCACATTTCTCCCTTCAGTTTTGATTTCCTAACCTTATCAAGCAAGTGTTGAGGAACTAGTTGGTTTTCATTAAACACTGCCCCCATGTCCATTTTCAAATAGCGGGATAAGCTGTGGAGGGAATAAATAGGCCCTTGGTCTGGTTCTGATACATGTTCGGAATGTGATGTGACTTGATTGAGACAAATGAAACAATGGCTCATTGACCTCACAACAAACTCGTTGGTCTCCATTTGGCTAAAATTTAGTTTCTAGAACTATTTTTTAGACTGTTACTAAAACTGGTAGCAAATTAGGTAAAATGTTTTCAGAAGTAACTTATCTGAAAACTTATCCACCATCCACGGCGATTTATAAATATTAACGAGTTGCGAGGTCCTATGTGTTTGTTGGTCTGGCTCTGGCTTACATAAAAAACAAAAAGACCGCACTTATTGAGTTTTAATACTTAATACTAATTATTATAAAACAAATACGAGTTGTTAACTGTCATCTTCATCCACCTACGTTTAATTGTTCATTAAACCAACAGATAAAACTTTCGTCCTGACACGCTTGCAGTTTTCACGTATGTTGATACGATACAACAATTGATTTTCAACTCTATAACTTGACTAGTTAGATTTGGCTAATCGTAAGTGTAATCAACTAAATCAAATTAAATATCACTGCTCCTGTAATCCACTCCAAGGCCTCCAAGTTTGCCTTCATCCATCATCTGTTCATCAACAGAAAAGCTCTTTGAACTTTGCTAAAATTAGCTAAACAAATTGCCATTGAAGGTTTCACAAACAATGCTCCGCTCCGCAGCTAGAATTGAACCCATCTGTTTCTAGCATTGCTCACATCTTCGCAAACACACAAGCACATAAAGGCTTATGGCCTTTTTTCTTTATTACGTGGCTACACTAACTCGGTGGTACAAAAACAAATAGAGACGTCTTGGTCTTGGTCTGTTTTGATACAAAGTTAAACTGTTAAAATTTAAGTTAATACAGTTATTTATGATTGACTATTGCCATTACAATCCGTCAAAATAGAAATGGAAGCATCGAATATCAGTGATTTTAATTTGAGCTCGGAGGGGCATTGTTTTTTCTGCTTGCAAAACATCCTCGTCAAAGTTAAGCCAGACTCCGAAAAGTTTGAAACTTCGCAACTCCAAAAATGTTCTGTTCATTGTTTGGCTCGTTATTTGGAGATGGACATGGGGAAAGTACTGATCGAAGAGGGACAAAGAGATTCAGCATTACTGGCAAAAGTAAGGAAGTCCAGATTAAAAGTGGAACTCTGCGAGAAATGCACCAGCTTGAACAGGACATTTTCTGGGCTATACCGACAACTGGAAAAGTTGGAAATTGAGATTAAGTCCAGCTTGAGACTTATCCAGGAAGAATTTATGGGTGTAGACCGTACTGAACAACACCGTGACGGGAAGAAACTTCGCTTAAATTACTTGATGAGTAATGAATTGTCTCAAATAGTGGACGTTCTCCGAGAGGAAGCAATTCAAAAATGTACGGAAGCTTCCACTAACTGTTAACCATAATCGTATTCTTATCAATTTGAAATGAATTTTGGAGTAATTTTTTTGGTTATTTAAAAAAAATTAATTTATATTTTTCTTGACACTTTAGGTTCCCAAAAGTTGCGTTTCGTCTTGCCCCGGGTTGGATTAGAAAAGCTAACAAAGAAGCAAATCCGTGCAAAACTTTCCAAACATTCAACTACTAATTCAGAAAGCACTAAATTGGAGCCTGAGGATTTTCCTTCTGAAAAAATCATTGAATCCGAGGGAAACGCCAAAGCGGAGTTTGAGCCACCAAGTGAAAATTTATTATCGGACGATGACATCGACATGGACAACGAAGGGATGGATTTTCAGGACAATGACACCCCTGACGTCCCACGGGTTAGAGTTAACGACAAAAATTTGACAACTGAACCAGAGATCAATACAACTTCACCCGCACCCGTCGTCATTTCAACATTTTCAACCGCATCCACCGCCACAAACAACATTGAGAAAGGAAACCACAGCGTCAATCCTAAAACAGGAAAGTGGAAATGTAGCGCTTGTCCAATGGAATTGACCTCCAAGCTTGGAATCGACTTTCATTACCAGAGTGTTCATCAAAAAATCCGATACAGGTGTGTTCCTTGTGGGAAAGAATTTGTCCACAAACACACCTACAACCGCCATCATCAGAATGTGCATGTCGGAATAAAATTCCAATGTTTGGTTTGCAATAAACTATTTCCACGTAAGGATACGTTACGGTTACATCAGCGTGTGTCAGACTGTGGAAATGGATCAGGTTAAATTTAAAAGTGTTATGTGGTTTTACTAGTCAGCGTTTGTTTGGCTGCATGCTCGACAGAAATTCACAATTTTTTAATCAGAAATTTAAAAAATTGAATCCTTATTATATATTTTCTAAATAAATTTTTTTATATAGATTTAACTTTCAAGGTCTCAAAAAGAGTCTACGCAGATGGAGTTTATTGTATTGATTGCCAGCTCGAGAAATCATAATTTAATTGGCACTCCTCAACACGGGTTTCCTACCATTTGATCGATTTATATCCTTATTATAACGTTGGATATTTTTTAATCCAACAATTTTATGAAGGATTTTTTTGCGACGTTTTCAAAATTGAGTTTTCCTGCTGTTTAACACATCACTCGACTCGCTCGTCCTTATTACTCCCACATTTGTGAATGTGCATATAGCTCATTCAGTAAGTGTATATAAACGCTGTGATTAATCTTTGAAGGATAAATTTCTAGAAACCAGCAGAATTCTTTTTGATATTTTTATTACATTACCTAATTTTTTTTTAAATTCAACCTTACCGATTTTTAGATATGACGATGTATTGAATAGGTTAGTATGAACGTAAAAAAACATTAAAATTTTCAATTAAAAGGCAATGCGATAGATTACATTTTTGATGAAAGCTAACAAACACTGCACTTTTATACCTGGTCATGGTCATACTAGATAATAGGTCCACATTTTAGTGTTCTGCTGAATCAAGTTTATTTCAATCAATGTATTTATCACTTCTGACAAAAGCATCATATATTATAATATAATTGTGGCATATAGTGGAGTATTGCACTTAAAATTAAGATTGCATGATCAAATGTTTAATGACGAATGACGACCGAACAGATATATCACATCAGCTCATTGTTAGTTAAGGGGAATTGTCGCCCGTCAGGGACCTTCTAGAGGCACTGAATAGAACTATTTGAAGCTAAAAATTGTATTTAAAATAACACTATAATATTTAATAAATATTTAAAGCTACCCAACTTTTTTAACAGGGAAAATTTTGAAAAAAGGTAATCATAGACATATGCAGCAGTTTCCCATAAATTGGTCAATGATCACGAATTTTTAGTTCATGGCCTCAAAAATTAGTTCAGTAGTTTTTAGTGAAGTCATTTTCAAATTTTGGAATCAAAACAAAGCGATAAATCAAGTCGCCGAATTGTTTTACTCTCAGCTGTGCTTATTCTAACCAACAACGAACTAGCTCACTATGCGTGATGATATCGGTGAAAGTCAAGCCAAGCAAAAAGAAGAGGCGCACTACCATGATGATATCGATATCCATGCTAGAGGAGAGGCAAAGGAGAGAGAGGAGGAGAAGAGAAACACGAACAAAGTAAAGCAACACAGAATAGCCTTCGCTTGGTTTGTTCTTTGTTCTTGTTCGCTCCTGCAAATGCTTCCATGGCTACTCGCTTGGAGTAAGTATTCATCAGAATGCATACGGCCGAAATTCCCCCTTAATGTTCTTTTCGTTCATTCCATCTCCTGCTAAATAATAGAAGCGAATGAATACTTCGTGTTTGGCAGTTATTTTGAAACTTATAAATCTCTTGTCACTAGTTAGTTTTTAATTTCGAGTAAATTCTCGCACCAAGATTCATTCGGGTCGTCAAGCTGTTATAAGAGGTAAAGAAGAAAATCGTTAGAAACATTAGTCGCAAATTTTAGTGAAAGTGGGTAGTGGAGCTGGGCTGGGATCAAGACATCAGAAATGATAAATGATGAATGCCAAGTATGGATTTGTCGTTGTACTTTTTCATTGTTTGGGGTAACGCGATTTTCGATTTTGATTTCAGAATCTTTCAAAATAAATGGACACTTCGGACGGCGAAGAAGATGCGGTTCCCTTAATGTGTCATTTTGACGAGAATGACTTCTTGGAATTCAGAGTCGGTGCTATGAAGAAGTTAAAAATGAAACTTCAAGAAGTAGACATGCTTGTTCAGCTTTACGAAAAGGAACTTGGAGTCGATAAAGTGTTACAGTTCCGAAAGCAAGTTAAGGTTAAACTGGTGTCACAACCTCCATCATCTACGAACAATGGCAATATCAGCTATTCCAAGATTCCCACCACCGGGAATCTGAAAACCCCAGGTTTCACAACGCCCTTGAAGCCAGAAAATCAAATGAAGATGAAGATGGGTAGTGGGAGGCGCAGTTACCAAGCAGAAAAGGATATGACTACGACTTCCAAGGCTGTCCCAATATTAAGCATATTAAGTAAATCGAAGCAGGACCCCATAGTAGAAAGTATATCACCAATACATAGAAGCTCATCATCTGGATTGGAAAGGGATGGAGAGGGAGCTAATTATGTTCACGGAGGAGCGTTTATAACTCCAAAAACGAGTGCCAAAAATAAATCTTCAAGCAGGAAACGCAATCATCCTTGGAAAGTTGGGGATGGAGTTGGGGAGCCGGAGGTGACCAAAAAAAGAAAGATGAATACCACTAATATCAATGACCATATGAAGACTCACCGAGGTAGCTTTAGTTTACGTCACGTTTTATTCTCTGATAGATTTTCTTTTCAGCTTGGTTTGGACTTTGGGTTTCGAACAAAATCATTTCTTATCTTAATTATAAGCATAGGAAGAATGACAAAGGCGATGAAGACGATCTTGAATATTTAAAAGCTGCAATTGAGCTGTTGCAAAATTTCGAAGATACGCCGGAGAAGGGTAATTATTTTATACTTCATAGTCTCCGATCCCGGGTTTAGTTAATTTCATGACAAAAAATGCATTGATATTCTAAATTTTTGTGTACATTTTATGCAGTTCTGGAGCAAATAGAATGGCCGTTTATGGGAAGTCTGAACCAACTCGAATTTACCAGCATTCCGTGCGGTGCAATACATGTGGGAAGTTACCTGGTAAGGAGCACTGCTGCTACTGCTCTAATGGTCACGTTCAATCCACTGGGAATCAAGTTTAAACTACCTCATTCTAGTTCAAGTGAGTTATGTGTAGATGTTTTAATTTTGGTAGAAATTAAATTGACTCCATTGTGCTCAATATCTTCAGTTAGTCATTCAAATCGCAATTTGATTTTAATCTGATGTCACGGTTGCAGACGAGCACATCGTCAATGTCTGCATTCCGAAGCAGAATATCTTGTCCCTCCGAATTGGGCCCATTGTTATTTCCCTGGACACTTGCCAAAAATATGCAGCGTGGATACGCGATGTTCTGGGGATGGACGGAAATCCCGGTGATGACAACACTAATTACTATTGTCCTGAGAAAGGGGAACGGCGCCAGAGAAATATTTATTTTTATGCAAAGTCGTTGTCGGATTCGGATGAAGATATCATTCGAAAAATATTTTACGGTAGGCTGAAAGAGATCAAATATTAAGTACAAAATTTGACTGTCAGATAACTTTGATATCGAGGGAGTTGGTTGTATTCATCGTTAGCTCGAGAAACCAATTATAGTTATTAAACATGCTACTACTCAACTAATACAACTCAAACGATCAATGATTTTACGAAGATTTAAAAAAAATCCCAATCGGATTTCTAATTGATTGTTGACTGGAAGTTTTTCATGCTGTTTTACACATCATTCACTGCACTAATCCATTTCCATTTCCACACACAATCAGAATTGTTTGAAACGCGCATAATAATCTTAAGTTCTTAACTGTGAATAAGAAGAAGCCGTATCGCTCTTGCAAAGGCTATGCAAAGCAAGGTTATACTTCACCTTGTGAAGTATAACCTTGCTTTGAATAGCCTTTGTCGCTCTTGTCGCCAAATTTAATCGCTGTAATTGCACACTTCTGTCAAAACGACTAACCTACAGATTTTTTAAAACAACATCCGTAATGAAAGGGATGCGATCTATGCAAGCCTTACCAGAAAACAAACAGCAACAAAGACCACTTTTATGCTGAAAAAATATTTCATATCATGACTGCATAATATGGAGCTGCAGATAGTGCAGATGCAGAGTAGTGCAGCATGGTCCATGCTGCATGGACTCCGTGCCACGGAGCAGATTTATGAGCTGTTCATGTTTACTTTTCCTTCATTCCATCTCCTGATATGGGCAGAGAAAGGACATCAGCTCCGGAGCTCTGGAGGAACCGCAACGCTGCGATAATTCTTGTCCAGCAATTTTTCTTAAAGTAATTTCTCACCATCGGCCATTAGTTTTCAGTTAAAAATAAGTCTTAACAGTCAGCGTAACTGGACATATTTTATGTTGTCAAGCTGTTATAAGGTATCTAAGAAAACTTAAAAATTCTCGTTTGCATCAGAAATTCATGGGAATGTGGATTGCTCAGGGTAACGAGATTTTCGATTTTGATTTCAGGATCTTTAAAACATGAACACATTAGGCATTTCTCCACATAAGATCGGGCGGACTGAGGAGGAAACAAGCAAAGCCGAACCGGATGGCGAAGAAAACGGGCTTAGCTTAATGTCACATTTTCACGAGAAGGACTTTTTGGAATACACACTCGGTGCCTTTGAGAAGTTGAAAATAAAGATTCAAGAAGTCGACATGCTTGTTCAGCTCTATGAGAAGGAACTGGGAGTCGAAAAGGTGAGACGGTTCCGGAAGGAGGTCAAGTTTAAACTGGGCTCACAACTTTTATCATCTGGGACCGATGGCAATATCCGTTCCTCCAAGATTCAGAATAGCCAAAACTGGTCAACGCCCCTTTTGCCAGGGAACGTAAAACAAATGAAGACGAATAATGACAATGGGAAGCAAACTTCCAAAGTAGCAAAGGATTTGTCAACGACTTCGAGGGTTGTCCCAGTTTTAACGTTAAAGAAATCAACAAAGGCATATGATGAAGAGGCCCGACTAAGATGGATGAAGGAAATGAAGGAAAGATCAGCAGAGTTGGGAAGGTATATAGGCGGAGGTACTCTTCGACTTAAAGAGCCGTTTCCAGCCAAAAAGAGAAAAATGCACACTAGCAATAATAATGAAAATCAAGTATCAGCAATGTAAGTTTGGTATAATCAAAAGTTTTGTTTGCGTTGTTAATTTTCAAGTGTACTAAAAAATACTCGACTGTGATTTTTAATAGCCATTTGTGACTTTAATTACAGGAATAATGGCAATGGTAAGGAAGATGGCGATCGCGCTGGTTCACAAGCTGCTACTGAGATGGTGCAAAGTGTCGAAGATACACCAGAAAATGGTAATCGTAATTAATTATAATTATTCATACGTTAATTTCCTCTTTTAGTATACGATGTGGATTTCGATTAATATACAGAATTGTATATCTATAGGTATGTATATTTTTAATTGTCGTATTTTTTATGCAGTCCTTGAGCAAATACGGCGCCGGTTGAAGGACCGAGGGAGTCTACTTGAATTCAGCGTAATTGCCTGCAGAAAAGTATTTGTAGGAAGTTACAAGGTAAAGGACCCAGACGCTGGGTCCCTAATGGTCACATTCACTCCACTCGGGATAAGGTTTACTCTACCTCATTCAATTTCAAGTGAGTTTATAACAATGGTTAATTTTCGGTCGACCAAACTTACTTGGGATTAATGACAAAGAACTTCAAATGTCTAGTTTATCAGTAATTTCCCCTAAATAGCAAAAATTTTGATGTTACAGAGGATAGAAAGGTCGACCTCTGCATTCCGAAGAAGAATTTCGTTAATCTGCTGGATGCCTTGGATGAAAAATGTCCTGCTATTTCCTTGAGGACAGACCCAAGATATGCGACTTGGATACGCGATGCTCTGGGGTTGGATGGAAATCCCAGTGACGAGAACACTAATTATTATTGTCCTCAGAAAGGAGTTAAGCGTCAGCGGACTATTCATTTTTTTGCACAGTCGTTGTCAAATTTTGATAAGGAGCTTATTAGAAAAATATTTTCAGGTACACTGAAAAAGTTCAAACATGCTGCAAATAATGCAGACTAATTGTAAGATTTTGCCGGATATCCCACTTGGAACGTTTAAAAACAGTAAATCCACTAATAACTAGCAGTCTGATTCAAACTCTTCTGTGGCTTCAGTCGCAGATCTCAAATCTCGGTGCAAACTATTGGTGCAACTACATTTTGACTACTTAGCCCCAGTGTGGGTTCCTAATTAACTTTAGCTTAGGCATATCGTGACTTCGTGACTAAACCGTTATGATCATAATATCTAGATTAGAGATTATTATTTTTATGTGTGCTATTCCGATTTACAATAAATCATATCGTAATTGTCCGTCGTTATCATTTAAATTAATTTTGATCAATAGACTAATTAATTATGTAGCTTTATTTTGCGTAATTGAAATCAGTAATCAAGCTAGATGCATGATGCATTATGAGTAGACCTTCGTGTATAATAGTATATAAGTTATTAAATTTGAATGAATAAATAAAAACTGTTGTTGGAATATCGGTTTACCCCAGACCTACCCAAGGTACTTAGATAGCATCTTATACAGTATAACAATGAGACCTACCACAAACCACAATCTATTATGATGCTTTTTATTTTATGGCTGACAGACAAGTAAAGAAATGCGTACTCAACAACTTCAATTCATATCACAAGCAATGCATAACAATAGCTTACACGTTACGCTGGGTGTAACGTGTAAGTTGCTTGCTTCCGAAAAATGTGCGAGCGCAGAGAACAGAGAAACTTGTAGGTGTAAACAATAACAAGAGAGAAAGACTTGGTCACAATATCAGCTCATTCCAAAATAAACAAATAACGTGCTGATCGCTGTTAAATTTCATTTTCCCTAAATTAAATATTAACCTAAATGTTGTTTCAATCAGTATTCATGATTAAACCGTTGATACTTAAACTCTTACTTACGTGATCAATGATAAGTTCACAAACATCGTATATTTAAATGAGATGGCACCCTTATTCAGCGATTTTAATTTGGACTCGGAGGGCCATTGTTTTTTGTGTTTAAATAAAATCAGCGTTAAACTAAAGCCTTTGTTGGAGGCTACTCCGCGATTTCCAACATGTTCTGTTCATAACCTGGCTCGCTATTTGGAGATGGACATGGGGAAAGTACTAATTGAAGAAGGAGAAAGGGATTTAACTTTGCGGACTAAAGTAAGGAAATCCAGATTAAAGGTGGAGCTCTGCGAGAAGTGCAACAACTTGAACACGACGTTTTCGGGGCTTTACGGACAACTGGAAAAGTTGGAATTGGAGATAAACTCAAGCTTGGAACTTATCCAGGGAGAATTGCTGGCTGCAGACGCAGAGAGGAGGGACAAACAAGAGAACAAATTCCGTGTTGATACCTCGATGAGAAATGAATTATCGCAAATCGTGGACGTACTACGAGAGGAAGCAATTCAGAAATGTAAGCAATGTCATTTAAGGTTAGGTTAAGGACCAGGAATATACAGCCATCTTTAAAAAATTCTTACACGTATTATCAATTTATCAATTTTAAAATGCACTTTTACATTAATTTGTTTAAAATGCAATTTTACATTATTAAAATTAATGTAACATTAATTTGTTTAAAATTAAATTTTATATGCTGAGTTCTAATTATTAACCCATACTATTTGTAATGTAGGCACCCGGAAGTTGCGTATCTCACCTCGGGTACGAATAGCAAAGCTAACAAAGAAGGAAATTAATGATGCGGAACTTTCCCGACATCAAACTAACTTTGAAATCCATGAAGATGAAATGGAAGCTGAAATTTACCCTGAGAAAAGCGTTGGATTTCCTGGAAGCATCAAAAGGGAATTCGAGGGTGCGGTTCCAAATGAAGATTTAATATCGGACTCGGAGGACGACATCAGAAAGTATGACATGGACAATGAGCCTATGAATCATGAGTACGCCGATACCACAAATGACCAGCGGGTAAACGTAGATGAGAATATATATGGAAATGACACGGAGATCAACAAACATTCGCTTGTCGTCGCATCTCCATCCGCAATTACTATTGAAAGAGGGAAACACTGCATCCATCTTGGAACTGGGAAGTGGAAATGTAGCGTTTGTCCATTGGAACTTACTACTCATGCTGGAATCCAGCATCATTACAACAGTGTTCATCGCAAAATCAGGTACAAGTGCGTTCCCTGCGGAAAAGAATTTTCTCATCGACACCATTACAACCGTCACCATCAGAGTGTCCATGTTGGAGTAAGATTCAAATGTCTAGTTTGCAATAAATTATTTTCGTATAAACATCATCTAACAGCACATCAGCGTAAGCCAGGTTGTATGAAAGAAGCAGGTTGATTTCAAATGCACTTTCGTGGATGGAGGCGTAATATTTTAGTCCGAGTTTAAGTTCAATTCAAATGTTTGTATTAAATTTTATTTAATGCGAATAATTTTAACCCCTGTACAAGTTTCAAATCAAATGCAAGTAAAATGCTGAAAACGCATTATTATGGTTTAATAAATCAAAAATTATATAGCCCATACAATATTTTGGTTTTGACTTTCACTAAACTTTTAGATCATACAACTTGCCTTACAAGTGGTTCCCTTCTGATTTGCATATAACGATCCATTTAAAGTTACATTAACATACATAACAACTTTAATTAATAACTTTAAGCAAGTTCACTAATTGTAAGAAATATGTAAAATATAAGACGCACTATACTCATTTCTCCCACCTAGAGTCGCAACTCCCATCAACAATGCAACTTAAAACAATTCTTAATTTAATGCCATGATGCCATGAAATATATAATACGCTTCAGTTTTATTATTACCTATACCAACGATTGGCGATTGGTCAAAAAGCTAGAATTATCTAACTATTGCTTACATTGTATTATTTGAAAGCACACACTCCTGACTTCTATCTTCAATTTTACCAAAAATGGATTTTTATCTATATTAAAGCTTACATTTTACTTGATATTTTACAATCGTATGTTATCTTATCATGTAGAATCTTTGGGTATTTTTTAAAATACAACACTACAAAATTAGTATATGGATTGCTTGGATGAAAATGCTAAAATCTAAAACTACAAAAGGCTGTAAAGCTATGTAGAATAGACATATTATACACTTATGTAGTATAGAAGTAAGTTAAAACGGTATAAACGAATACCAAACCACCTCCGCCAATTACCAAACTGGGATTTATGAAGCGGGGACGAGTACTTTTTCTGATTGTTTTGCTGGTCGGCGTTCCTCTGAAAACACGAAAATAGAATTAAACAGTGAACAACTCGAACAATTTATTTTGTGGAATGAATACATATATGTTTATCAGCTATTGACATAGTTAACTAAAAGTATATTACCTAGCTCCGGCTCGGAGATGGGAGTTTCTGGTATCTCGGGAAGATTAAGATCGGCGACCTCTGAATCTGCTGGTGACAAGGGGGACTCCTTCTGCTTGATATTCTCCTCCGCCATAATCTTTTCCAGTTCCGTTTCAACCTCTTCCAAGTCTTCAACACTCAAATTATTACTGAGGAGGTCATCAATCTCCTTCTGCTTCTCAATTCCAATTTGGGTTTCCTCCAAAATCTGTTCGATGTCTGAGATAGACATCATGTTATGGATTGTCTTCAATGATTCGTTACCCACTTTTAGACTATCCAAAACCTGTGGTGATAACAACCAAACAAATAAAAATTATCGTTACCAACTTAACTTGCTATTCATCTTTAACATTTATTTAACGCAATTGATATATTCCAGTTTTTTTCAAACCTGCATCTCGATCTTTGCAAATTCCAAACTCCCACATAGTTCTTGTATATTGTCCAGTTGCTTTTCAGACTTTTCAAGGAGGGACTCTTGGAACCGTTTCTTCTTCAGTAGCAGTTTGGCCCGACTATAAATATGAAAAAGGGAACATGTATGATCACGCCCATTTTTTATTTATTAAATTTATCATTAAATATTGCTAATTAAATTAAATACTCCAGTTTAAGTCATTTTTAAAGGCAAGCGTAACTTACTCCTTCCGGCCTTCTGTAAGTAGCTTCTTCGCCAGTTCCCGTTCCTTTTCCAGGCTCCTTAAAATATTCTTTTGGTACTGCTGAAGCTGATCCCGCTGTTTTTTCAGCTCCTGCAAAAATATTATATAGGTAGTTGTTGGGTTAAATATTATTATTAGTTACCAAGGAATACAATAATTTCAGTCATCATTAGAGTAAGATAGGCTTGTTGGATAAAGAATTTAAACTCATCAATTTTTAACTATCATGTATCAATTATCGCATTTATCTGCTTTAATTGTAATGCTTACAAGAATGGCTCGATCATGCTCCGTAACTCTTGACACAGGCTGGGTCGTCTTCTTCGAAAACAGTCCTCCCATCTTTGAAGGGGAATCAAGGCAAATATTTTAATTTTTAATTGAAAACGGTTCCAAGACAATCGCAGCAAATTATTTAGCTCCTATCCAATCCACCACCACCATTCACACCACCGCACTTTAAACCCAACCCTTTTAAATTACTTTTTATAGATATTTAGTTAACCTCCAATATTCCAGTTCACAACTAGTAAAATCTAACTAAAACAGTTTAAAAAATTATATACATCAACCAAGAACCAAAACCAATTTACCTTCCTCTCTCCACCTTAAAATTTTCAGAATGAAAATAAACAAGAAGTCAACCTTTTACATGAATGGCATCAGGCCCAACTTCACTGTCAGCTCTGCGCACAGCTGTTTCCTCTCACTTTCTTTGCTTTCCCATCCGAATCCATACACACCCCTGCGCTGGCTTACTTGTCTAGCTGCGTGAGTCAGCAAAGCAAGCAGAGAGAATGTGGGGAACTGTGAGAAAATGCCCACGAAAAAGTTTAGGTAGAACGTG
>JAQGAG010000126.1:0-24317 GCA_034696835.1 Lepidocyrtus lignorum
GAAGGAGAAAGGTGAGCTTATGTGGACTAGCAGCGCACCAGTTTATACAGAAAGGAAAGTACCTAAAAAAGTCAAGTGCATAGCTTGCGCTTCCTATACTAAAGTTGTATTTAAAAAAAGTGAAAGGTAAGGGTACGTGTGAAAGCAAAGCACCTATTCATACAGAAAGGTAACCAGTGAAAGAAGCAGGTACCTTACCCTTTCACATGGTCAAGACAGAGCAAACGTCAACAAGAGAAAGGAAGGAAAAGTAGCCTATACTAAATCTGCATTTAAATGAGCAAAGCAGAGTCACAGTGCTAAAAGTGTGGGTATCCTTTGACATGCTGAGCAAAGCAACGGTCAGAAATTGCAGAAAAAAGGGTGAAAGGTACTTACTTGTGTGATGTGAATGGCAGCTACGCTCACACGCATTATTTGAAACATACAGTTTCAGGTACTTTATGCCACATATAGATAAAAAGACGGCAGATAAAAAAGGAAAGCATAAACCTACGTGTGAATCAAAGTACCTGCTTTCATTTCCTATGCTAATTTAATATGAAAAAAACGATAAAAGAAGAATAATTTGACAGGCAGAAGGGTTACGTTAATAAAGAAGCAATAACGAAAGTCCATTTAAATATATGTAACGTCCATTTCTCAAGTATATTAACAGCTATATACGTATTGTAGTAGGAAAATAGGATATTTTTAGTTTCCGAATAATTTGATAGAGGAAATTATCAAAAGCATTATACATATTAATGACCCGAGCCAACATATCTATCTTAATTCAGCACATCATAAACATATACCGATTTATCAACGATATTTTCCCCCCACTTGGTCTACCTCACAACTCCCCTGCATAAACTAACTGCAGATTAGTACACTATTCATGAACCCACGGTATTTTCCCCCCACTTGGTCTACCTCACAACTCCCCTTCATAAACTAACTGCAGACAAGTACATTTTTAATGAACATGACTGTGTTTCCCCCTATTTGGTCTACCTCACACCTCCCCTGCATAAACTAACTGCATATAATTACATTTTTAATGAACATGACTGTATTTCCCCCCCACTTAGTCTGCCTCATATTTCCCCTGCATCAACTAACTGCATATAATTACATTTTTAATGAACATGACTGTATTTCCCCCCACTTGGTCTACCTCCTACATTCCCTGCATAAACTATCTGCAGATAAGTACACTTTTAATGAACATGACTGTATTTCCCCCCATTTGGTCTACCTCACACCTCCCCTGCATAAACTAACGGCAGATAATTACATTTTTAATGAACATGACTGTATTTTCCCCCATTTGGTCTACCTGACACCTCCCTTGCATAAACTAAATGTAGAAAAAAAAGGTTTCAACGACCACCACGCCTTCCCCCCACTCTGTCTACCTTCTACTTCAACAAGCATCAACTAACTGCAGATTAGTACATTTCTCATGAACCTGACTGTATTTCCCCCCACTTGGTCTACCTCCCACTTCCCCTGCATAAACCAACTGCAGATAAGTACACATTTTATGAGCAACACGGTATTTCCCCCCCACTCAGTATACCTAACACTTCCCCTGCATCAAATAACTGCAGATAAGTACACTTTTTATGAAAACCACGGTATCTCCCCACCACTCAGTCAACCTCCCACTTCATCTGCTTCAACTAACTGCAGACAAGTACACTTTTAATGAACATGACTGTATTTCCCCCCATTTGGTCTACCTCACACCTCCCCTGCATAAACTAACTGCAGATCAGTACACTGTCCATAAACCCGAAGGTATTTTCCCCCCACTAAGTCTACCTCACACCTCCCCTGCATCAACTAACTGCAGATTAGTAAAGTTTTATTGAAACCCCACGATATTTCCCCTCGACTTAAACAACTTGCCATTTCCCAGCATCACCTAACTGCACATAAGTACACTTTTAATGAAAACCACGGTTTTTCCCCCCACTTGGTCTACCTCCCACCTCCCTTGCATCAACTAACTGCAGATAAGTACACTTTTCATGATACGAAGGTATTTCCTCTCGACTCTGTCTACATTATACTTCAACCAGCATCAACTAAATGCAGGGAATTATACTTTTTATGAGCAACATGGTGTTGACCCCGACTCAGTCATATTCTCACTTCCCCAGCATATAAAATAATCGCAAAAAAAAATCTTCATCGCGCAACACGGCATTCCCCCCAACTCAGACTACCTTCTACTTCAACCAGTATCAACTAACTGCAGATTAGTACACTTTTTATGAGCCCGAAGGTATTTTCTCTCGACAAATTCTACCTCACACCTTCCTTTCATCAACTAACTGCAGATTAGTACACTTTTTATGAGCCCGAAGGTATTTTCTCTCGACAAATTCTACCTCACACCTTCCTTTCATCAACTAACTGCAGATTAGTACACTTTTCATAAACCCAAAGGTATTTCATTTGACTGTGTCTACCTCACACATCCCTTTTATCATTTACTGCAGACAACTACACTTTTCATGAACCAGAAGGTATTTCCCCCCAAGTTATTTTACTTCCCACTTTACCTTCATCAACTAACTGCAGATAAATACACTTCTCATGAACCCGACGGTATTTGCCCCCTCTTTAGTCTGCCTCCCACTCCCCCAGCAACAACTAACTTAAAAAAACGCTTTCAACGACCACCACGCATTCCCCCCAACTCAGACTACCTTCTACTACAACCAGCATCAACAAACTGCAGAGAATTACACTTTTTATGAGCAACACGGTGTTGAACCCAACTCAGTCATCCTCTCACTTCCCCAGTTTATAAAATCATAGCAAAAAAAAACTCTCCATCGAGCAACACGGCATTCCCCCCAACTCTGTCTACCTCCCATTTCCCCTCTATACCTCAGTTCAGAAAAAAACGCTTTTAAATATTTCATGCATCCACACTTATCCCCACACGATAATCACGTCTTCCTTTCCCCCCAGCAAACTCTGCAATATAATATAAATAATTCATGACTCAACAGTCATCCCACACGACAATCACATTTTCCTTACCCCTAGCAGAACCTGCAATATAATATGAGTAATTCATACCTAAACATTCATCCCCTCACTACAATCACTTCATAAAAAAATTACATATTTTCCCAAATACCTAACTAAAAAAATTAAGACTACCACCGACCAACTCACATTCCTCCCGACACCATCAACCTGTATGCCTCCCCTTCCCCAACAACTAACTACAATATAAAAAACACCTTTTATCAAGCAACACATATTCCCCTCGACTCAGTAACCCTCCCGTCAACCTTTTTTATGAACAACACGGTGTTTTCCCCGACCTAATGTACGTCCCACTTCCCCTGCATCAACTAACTGCAAAGAATAAGATTTCTACTCAAGATTCTAAGAACAATAATTACATCTTTTCCTCGACTCAGTCAACCTGTTATCTTTCCCACAAGATCTAACTTCATTTTTTCTTAGATAACCACTTAATCTCCCTACATAAATAACATTAGACTTCCCTCCAATAACTAGTTTTTGAAAAAGTTTGTTACAGACTAACCAAAATATTCCCGACACGAGTCTTCTTTACTCCTTTCCAAAAAAATATAAGAAAAAAAGTATTTCTTTGATAACGCGGTATTCTCCTTCACACAGAAAACCTCTAATGTTCTCCCCTAAAAACTTACTGCAGAAAAATTGAATATTTCCATTGACAAACAAATATTCCACCTGACACGATCCACAACTAAACTTACCATCAAGAAGTAATTTGCAGGAAAATACGCTCTCTATAGACGAATGACACCCACCCACTTACCCCAAAAAACTAACTGCAGAATTAATTTAGGTACAAACATATACATATTCTTCTGGACACAGTCAACCTACCACCTCCACCGAAGGACTACCTGTAAAAAACGCTATACACCCCCAACAAAATATTCCTCGCGACACAATCAACATATTTTTCTCCCCCAACTCGAGCTTACACAAGCACAACCATTACATAATCCCAACTTATTGTATTAACTAACTGTTTTGCGATCATTAAATCGGTGAACATTTACTAGACTGTTTATTTTCTGGCCGTACTTTTTCTGGCCATACTTTTACTAGCCGTACTTTTACTAGCCGTACTTTTTCTAGCCGTACTTTTACTAGCCGTACTTTTTCTAGCCGTACTTTTTCTAGCCGTACTTTTACTAGCCGTACTTTTTCTAGCCGTACTTTTACTAGCCGTACTTTTTCTAGCCTTACTTTTACTAGCCGTACTTTTTCTAGCCTTACTTTTACTAGCCGAACATTTTCTGGCCTTACTTTTACTATCCGAACATTTACAGGCCGTGATTTTTCTGGCCATACTTTTACTAGCCGAACATTTACTGGGCGTATTTTTACTAGCCTAACATTTCCTAGGCGTATTTTTTCTGGCCATACTTTTACTGGCCGACTTTATTCTAGCCAAACTTTTACTAACCGAACTATACTAAGTCAAATTTTATTGAACAAAGTTTGAATACAAGTGTAAGATTAATTATCAAATATTTCTATATGATTTAGAATGATTGGTGGAATAATGCAGTATTTCAGTTGTGCAAAAAAATCAATGTGATATCCAACTCAAGGCATACGGTTAACAAAATCTCTAAAAAAACTATTATTTCATACATTCATTAGGTACAATCTACAGGTAGAAGAGTAATCTTAAATACATCTAGATCATAAGATACAAAGATATACTATCCTGAGATATCAAAATCATAAAAACAAAAGTAAGCAAATAGTAAATCTCTTTAGTACATCGAGATCATATAATGAGATACAAAGATATATTATCCTTAGATATCAAAATCATAAAAAAAGTAATAAGCAAATAGTAAATATCTTCAATACATGGAGATCTTATCATGAGATTTAATTATTTTATTGATTAGCATCGAGTTTTGGCTTCTTCGAATCAGAGGCACCGTCAATGGGTTTAGCACGTCGTTTGTTAAACTTTAGAGACTTCTTTTCAGCACCATTTCCGTCTTCTGTTCCAGCAGTTTCTGCATCATTCTTTTTCACTGGTATCAAGGGAACATAAGCCGCAATTTTGGATTTTAATTCTGCCACCAAGCCCTTAAATGGTGTATCTTTATCCGATGCTTTTCGAAACGTCTTGGTTGATTCGTCATAAAACACTCCATGTTTTTCATCCTGCTTCCAATGCTTCCTATAATATTCACAAAGCATAAACAACAGTTTAAAAAAAGTAATTTATCAAAGACATATCCTAATAGGGCATGAGATACTAATTATGTAAACAAAAATATTTAGAAAAATCTCACCTCATATGAGCAAGATAGCCAGACCCTTCACTGTAGAATCCAGCACATCCTTCCCTTTGACAACAACCGTACATAGTATGTTGTGAGTCGTCCCCGATATGTATTACGCAATCTGACTTTTTAACAAATATCTGTCGGCATTTCGGACACTGCCAACGAGATACATGCAAGTTTCTTTTGAATACCTTGGATTTACGATATCTGTAAAATGAAATATGAATCATAAGATTTCATTCCAATCATAATATATATTTTACAAAAAAAATACATTTTGATGAAAATTAAATTGACTTACATATTTAATCTGGCAATCTCTGCAGCATCAATTTCTTTCGGTTGACCAAGTTCTTCAGGTGTAGGTTGTCTTGATTCGACTTTCCACTTTTCAATGTCATACATTTCCTTATCAAGAGGCTCCTTATCAAGAGGTTCAACAGATTCTTCTTTTACAACGACAGCTTTAGACCCAGACTTCTTTTTAGTTGTTGTTGGCTGGGATGACTGATAAGTATCTTCCTGTCCTTGATCATCAATTTCAATTTTCACATTTACTTGTGCAGAGTTGTTCATGGAATCGCTTTCATTGGAATCACCGTCAACATCAGCCATCTCAACACAAGGAATTTTGTGAGGTTGTAGGTCACATTCAGGATCCACACGTTTCTTCATTATTAAATGGGGCTCCAGATTTTTCTTTGTGGATCTTGAAGTTGGTTTGGGGGGATTTTTTTCTTCATTTTCCAACTTGGTTCGGTCTCTGGACTCTGGAAACGCTTTGTAATGCAGGTTAGCTGATCGGGTTTGCAAATTCGCCAACATTTTAGCATCAATCCGGTAGCGTTTTTCAGTAGAAATCCTAACGGTTGGATCCTTGCTTTTTCCATTTTCATCAACTTCACCGCTAACTGGAATCCAAAAGTCATGTCCGCATTGCTCCATCCCTTCCCCGCACGTGATGTGGAAATCAGAACATATCTATAACAATCGAAATTACAATCCATATTAAGTATATGCTTACAAATACAATCATGATATCATTATAATTAGAAAAATTAATTAAAAATGTATTTAATTACCCCATTTGCCGCGTAATTAAGATTTAAACCAGTATTCATTCCGGTATGCATCCCTCGGGATGCTAAAACCATCAAGTCTCCTGCCAATTGTTCGACCATTTTAAATTTAACACCCCACATTTCCAAAAGCCGGGGAGTAATTAGAACCTATAAAAACATAAAACGACACATATGCTTCAAAACTTTTATCTCAAAAACAAAAACAAAAATTTAGATTTTTAGGGGTAAATTTTCAATTTAAGGTTTCATTTGTTATATAATCTTAAATTGTATATAAGCATAAAATCTTAATTATTAAAAAATTACTTACACGCTTATGATGAAGTTGGCAATGTGTATTATAGTACTTCAGAGCATCATTATCCTCCAGACCTTCAATTTCCCCGTAATGCTTAACTAATAGGCCAAGAAGTTTTTCACAATCTGATGGTGGGACAACACACCACATTTTCGGTTCTCCTCCCCCGTGAACGTTGTAAGAATTATAACTGGCGTCTTCGATGTGAGCGCAAAAAAACGCTTTTAACGGCAAAAAACAGCACAAAACAGTAATTAATTTTTTTGATAATTATATAATATTGTTTTTTGCATCCATATTTAACTTTTTATGCAAGGTTTTTATACAAAAATTGAACTTACAACCACTGAATCCGAAGTAAGTCATGCTGGTAGTGATTCCTTGGTGGTCAACGACTTGATTAAGTAAATTTTCATCCATTTCCTCCCGTAAACCAGTTTTCAGAAGATTCATGTTTAATCCGATCCGGGATGTGGATTTTTCAACTTCTACGTAATCATACACGTTCACATAAGGCACCAACATGGGTTGTCCAGTTCGCTTAGGGTCCACCGGTAGTTGATACAATCTCCTCCAAAAATTCTTCATCCGTTCAGTATGATTGTCCCTAATTAAAATGAATGAATTTAAAAAAATGCACAAATTAATCACACATCAATTACTTATGATGATAAAACGCAAGGATAGCATAACAATAATGAAAATAATTATGAGCTTACCCGCCACCAAATAACTTCTCAAGGTCATCTTGAACCGCACCCAAAGTCTTTTTCTTGAGGCATGGAAGTTCCGTCAATGCATCAACTTTATCAGCTGTGCACGTGTAGAATAAGTGAGTACTGACCCTCCACACCTGTTGTACGGAAACCTTGATGCGAGATTTGTACACGTCCATCGTAAAACCGGAACCCTTGAACGTTCTGAAAATTTTTTCCCACCATTCACTTTCCAAGTTTTCAAAACCAATGATCCGAAATTGAAGAAATCCATCCCGGAGCAATCGTGGAGTATATTGGGCAGCAATTTGATTTATATTATCAGCCTGCTCTCGGGTAATGAAGATTGGTGGTGGTGCCTCATGCGCCTTTTCATCAGTCACATCCGCAAGATTCTTGAGTTCTTCAGTGAAATCTTCGGTAGGTATGTAATAGTCCTTATCCACCCCAACAGGTTCTACAAGTTTTCCTTTTCTATTTTTACCTCTGGTTCTGATTTCTCTTGATGACTCTTCTGGCACAATAACATTAGCATGAGAAACTTTCTCCGTAGTCCGATCACCTGACAATCTTGTTTGGGAAGCTCCTTTCGTCATCCTACTTGACAAGGCACGAACAATTGCAACCTTCTTTTTTGCATTGACACGAGAAGCACCTTTTGTCATCCCGCTTGACTCCGGTTCAACACTGACATCCTGCTTGACCTTGGATATTTCGGCAGCTCTTTTCCTCACCCTACTTGATGCAACTCGAACATTGGCATCATGTTTGAACTTGGCATTGGATAGAAAAGGTCCACTTGTTATTCTAGTTGACCCGGCTCGAACATCTGTTCCCCTCTTATCGATATCAGCTGGAGAAGCTCCTTTCGACATTCTAGTTGACCCGGCTCGAACACTCGCACCCCTCTTATCAATGGCTACTGGAGAAGCTCCTTTCGTCATCTTTGTTGCCACTTTTCGAACACTCGCACCCTTGTTATCAATAGCTGCTGCAGAAGCTCCTTTCGTCATTCTAGTTGACCCGGCTCGAACATTCGCACCCCTCTTATCGGTATCAGCTGGAGCAGCTCCTTTCGTCATTCTAGTTGACCCGGCTCGAACATTCGCACCCTTGTTATGAATGGCTGCTGGAGAAGCTCCTGTCGTCATCTTTGTTGCCCCTTTTCGAACATTTTTTTTTACAGCAAAAGAGCCCTTTGTCACCCCCCCAAGTAACTCCTTTCGAACTGTTGGATTCCCTATTACGGTTCTAGCGGTCTTAGAAGCTCAAACAGGACGTGTAGGACTGATCCTGGCCTAAAATAATAAAAACAATTAACACAAAATATATATTACCTTTAGTTGATTAATCATTTGGCGGTTCATGCACCTAAAAAACACTAGTCATTAAACCAACATTAAACAATTAAAAATCCATTAATATTAAAAACTTGAACCATCACAAAATTTAAACTTACAACAATCTTCGGATTGGTCGGAACTACATTTTCTTCATTCTCCTCCTCCTCCTCTTCTTCCCCAAGTTCTGAATCATCCGCCTCCTCATCGTCAACCTCATATTCGGATACGTCTTCTTCCTCCTCATCCTCCCCTTCAAAATCGGACTCTTCTTCCTCGGAATTAGACATCTTCGTTAACTGCTACCCTCACTAATGCTAATTTTAGTAGTTAAATATAATTGAATTGAAAAAAAAAGCTTTAAAACTGATTAAACTTTTTTTTCAGGTTTCAAGAGGAATTAAATCTACACCAACTGCAATCAAACTCAAAACGAAATGAGATCAGCGACTGAGCCCATTTGTAAGTATGTATGGGATGCAAAAGCAAGACATCAACAAGTTCTCCCCATCCCAATCCACATCCACACAAGCAATAAAACTTTGCCTTTGATAGTATAAACTTGGCGCTGTTTCAGCCGGCCGGTCTCAACTCGCCCCACTTGTTATGGCATTTTGGCTATGCATGATAAACTTCGCACCCATTCAATGCACGTGTTTCGATAATGTCTTGAGCGTGCTTTGTGCCTTTGTTCATGAATGCTTGTGCAAGGTGCATGCAAAAAAGAACTGCATGCATTATTAAACGCAGATTAATCTGCATGTTATGAAAAGCACCTAAAGTAAAAGCAAAGTATATCTTACGCTTTGGGGATTTGGGATTAAAATTTATTGGGAGGAAAATTATCGTAAACGTATACGAAAGCAGAATGTTGTTAGCTCGAGCTCCATGTTAATTATTTCATTAAATGAAACGACAATATTAAACATTGGTCAAACTAAAATGCTCGAGTTTTTCTTTCACTTAATTTTTATAAAATATAAAAAGAATATGCTTGGAATTTGCATCAACAAATGGTAATGTAGATTTTATATATCAATCGAAAAACGAACTAAAAAAGTTTACAAGTTGATATGAATGTGAAATTAGGTGATAGGAAAAAATAACGTTTAGAACATTATAAGTGAACTTAATTACGAGAAACTCGAGCAAAGATAAGTACATTAGATTGCTCCACCTAAGATAAGCAGATACCAAGGGTCGAGCAAAGCAAAGGAAACATTTTCGGACATGACTATAAAAGGAGTCCTCTCCCACTTTACCAGTCATGTTCCAGAGGTTGACTTGCTGAGTCTACTTCTCTCCCGGAAATCATAACTTTTTTGAATATTGTTTTCTGAAATTTCTTGGAAACTTTTCATGGTTAAATTTCCGAACCGGGCAATAAGCAAAAACATTGCTCAAACATTCCAGGTGGCTGGAATTATTTTGGCTAACTTGGCAAATTAGCTAATCTTACTAATACTACAATTTGTTAAAAGTAAGTACACTACATTTATGGCAAGGCCAGTCTTTTTATTAACGTATTTTATAGATTTGTGAATGAATATTTATTCCAAAAGAAATTTCAAAACTAATCATTTTATGGTGTTTTATTTACAGGACAAAATTTTGCCAAACCCGGAAAAAAGGAAGCCTTCCTAATTTCGTTACACGGAGGAGGATACATTTATTAAAGTGGTAAGCATTAACTTAAATTCTAATTTATTATAGTACTAAGGTTTTGGCAAAAAATATCAATATAAGTAGCTATTAAAAATAATAATTATTTTCTGTTGGTTGATTATAGTTAACAATGGATGATGCCCTGGCTCCTCTAACTAAACTTTTTGTTCTACACATTCGTGGAATACCATTTGATTGGACGAGTGATGATTTGAAAACTTGGTTTCACAGGCATTACATGCCCGTAAAATATGCCCATGTTTTTTCACATGAAGCTACCATTGCCCCCTACCGAACCCTTGAAATTCCACGAGGATCTGCCGTGATGATAATGGACGGACTCTTGGCCCAAACACATGTGCTTCATATGTCTCGACATAACCAATTGGAAATTGATCAACTTTACGCTGATGTTATGATTGCTCACAAGAAATCTGTCGTAAGTAGAATTTTTTTTTGAAAGTTTTTTCATAAATAAATTAATAAGATATATTGCATGTATTAATAACCGAATATAGTTTGTAAAATTTAATCAATTCATTTGTTTGTATTTTTACAGATTGGGAAAACTCGTAGAGCAGCAGCATTGGAAGAAGGCCAGGGAAAGGAAAAGTACATTGCCGATCGCAGACAACGTGATGCCAGGCTTCAAAATAATCGAATAGAATTTGTGGCAATCAAAAACGCTCAATATCTGCAACGCCAACATCAAGCACAACAGGCACTCCGTAATGCGGCAGAAGTTATTCCAAATGATGGGGAAGCTGAAGAGGTCCATCAAGATGATGTCGTTGAAGAAGAAAACTTGAGAAACGCGATGGTCGATGCGGAGGACGAGGAGGAAGAAGAGAAGGTCGAGGAGGATGAGGTCCTTGAGGAAGAGGACGTTCGTGCAACTACATCTCAACCTTGCAGTAATTCAGCAGCAATGTCATCATATTTCAATAAAGAGGATCATCAAGTCACACCAACTTCATCCAGAGACTTGGGACTATACATTGAACTGATTCGTGACTTTGGATTTGCCATATCTGGAATGAAATGGCTTGACTTGACTGTAGATGAAGCCAGACATGTTATTCGAAAAGGTAAATTTGTTACAAAAGACATGTTTTTGGGACAAGAATTGACACTCACCCCTGAACCAGGTCAATTTTTTCGTGAACCAAAAATGGAGGTAGTACATTTCGCTGGTGTTGGGATTCCACGGGAATTTGACAATGACGAATCAACTGACGCTTTAACTTCCATTAACGTGGATAATGAACATGAACTAATTGAATTTAGTGACGACGACGATGATTATGAGTAGTGAAAGTAGCTTTATCATTACAACAATGAATTTATGCTACATGGAATGGACGTCTTATTACTGATATTACTAGTAAGATATATTGTGTAAATATTTGTAAATACTATACGCATCATGAATTAAAAAATAACTGTAATTTAAAAATTCTTATTTTCGTTTGATTTCTTTTGTTCGGAATTGTCATTACTTAATTCACAAAATTATATTTTTATTCACCTCGTCCTCATCCTTTATTACATCCGTAACAACAACGCTCAATTCATAGCAGAAAAGATAATTGGGGCAAAATAAAGCTTTAATTATTGAGGAAAACATGAACTTAATTTAGCATATTTGATGCATTTTACATAACGCATTTAAGCAATAGTCCAAAAATTTATAGTCAACATGCACTGTAGTGGCATTTTTTTAACAAAATTGGAAGCTGCATGTATATAACCAATAACTTGGCATATTTAAAGCTACTTTTTTAATCGTTTTTGTAATTGACCGTAAACTAAATGGAAATTCAAACAGAATGAATGGTATTTAAACAAAACAGTTAATCATGCGTCAACAGCAATAAACTGTCCCTAAAATTCAACCGGTTCTAACATAAAGAGTAGTAATGGAGGAAGACGAAAGCAACATGTGGAAAGTTAATGGGACTAATAAGCTGAAAGATGACGAAAAAGGATGGGCGGAAAAACAAAGTACCACTCTTACATTGACCACAAGACATGACAAAGTAAAAACCAGCGATTTAGATGAAAAAAAGGTAACATTTTGGTCAATGCAATAAATTATAATTTAAAATTATATAATAACGCTTGTTATCGACAACCACTTACTCCCCAGACCTCCCAGTTACTCCTCAGACCTCTCACTTTCCCTGTATCAACTAACTGCAGAAAAAAAACTTTTAACGACAGCCAAATATGTCCCCCCAATCACTCTTCCTCCCACTTAAACTAGCATCAACTAACTACAGATAAGTACATTTTATATGAAAAACACGGCATTTCCCCCGACTTAGTCATCCTCTCACTTCCCCAGCATATAAAATATTTGCAAAAAAAACTCCATCGAGCAACACAGGATTTCCCCCAACTCTGTCTACCTCCCAATTCCCCTTCAAAAACTAACTGCAGATAACTACACTTTTCATGAACCCGTAGGTATTTCCCCTCGACACAGTGTACTTTCCCATTTCCCAGCATCACCTTACTTCAGAAAAAAACGCTTCCAACGACCACCACGCATTCCTCGCAACTCTGTATACCCCTCACTTCAACTAGCATGAACTAACTACAGAAAAAAAACCCTTGTAAGCCCATCACGCATTCCCCCCAACTCTGTCTACCTCCCACTCCCTAGCATCAACTAAATGCACAAAAAACGCTTTCCTGACGACACCATAAACCTATATTCCTCCCCTCCCCAAACAACTAACTACAGCAAAAAAAAAGATTACCACTGACCAACTCACATTCCTCCCGACACCATCAACCTGTATGCCACCCCTCCCCCAACAACTAACTACAATAAAAAACACGTTTTATCAAGCAACACATATTCCCCCCGACTCAGTTATTCTTCCCTGCAACTTTTTATAAACAACACGGTTTTTCGACCACTCAGTCTACCTCCTACTTCAACCAACATCAACTAACTGTAGCAAAGCACACTTTTTTTGAACAACCCGCATTCCCCCCAACCCTGTTTACCTCCCACAACCGCAGCATATCAACTAAATGCAGATAAGTACACCTTTTTTTGAGCAACACGGTATTCCTCCCGACACATTAAACCTCTATTCTTCCACTCTCCCAACAACTAACTGCAGGAACAAATAAGCTTTTACAACCACTTACTCTCCTGACACAAATCACGTCAAATCTTATCCTCTCCAAAAAACTAACTGCAGAAAAAATTAAACTCACCACCACCAACAACTTACTCCCCCCACACAAATCACGTTAAATCTTCTCCTCTCCAAAAAACTAAATACAGAAAAAATTAAACTCACCACCAACAACAACCTACTCCCCCCACACGAATCACGTCAAATCTTTCCCTCTCCCAACAACTAACTGCAGAAAAAATTAAACTCACCACCAACAACAACCTACTCCCCCCACACGAATCACGTCAAATCTTTCCCTCTCCCAACAACTAACTGCAGAAAAAATTAAACTCACCACCAACAACAACCTACTCCCCACACACGAATCACGTCAAATCTTCTCCTATAAAAAGTAAAAAACGAAAAAAACACTTTAAAAGACCACCATATATCACCCCCGACACATTAAACCTCCTATCCTCACCCAAAATTTAACTGCAGAAAAAAAAGACTTAGTTCGACAACCACATGTTTCTCTCAAGACCATCAACCTCTAATCCTCCTTGCAAAAACTAATTGCAGAAAAATGTCACTTTTGACAGACAATCATATATGCCCCCTTATACATTCAAACTATTATCCTAATTAGCAGTTAAGATTAACGTTTAACACCACCTATTGCTTCAATAACAATAAAGTATCAAAAGTATGACAGTAATATTTTTATTTTTTTTAATTTTCAGGTGATTAAAATTAACTATGATGAGTTGAAGAATCACGAAAAGCAAAGGACCCTTCTTACCTTGTCCTCAAGACATGAGAGAGTAAATAGCAGCGATAAAGATCACAATAATGGAAAACTTCACAGTGGATCAAGACAATCAGTCACCCATTCAAAAAATATCGTTTATCATTTATTGCTACAACAAGTGGGACGTAATGGAGCACAAAATGGAACACGAAATGGAGCCCTTCTTCTACCACCAAACTACAAATTGGCTACCGAGCGCATTAAAAATCGGGAGCTTCTTGCATCCAGAATAGAAAAATGGTCCGGAGATCCTGATGATAAAGTTTCTCCAACATTTTTCGAGCTACCGTTAGAAAACTCTACTCAGAACAAGACACCCCGCTCTAACTGGATTCAGTTTACAACTTTGGGGCAAAGGGATTTGCAGGTGATTACATTATTTTTTATTATTCTATTTTAAATATTTGTTTTGAAAACGTTGCTGAAAAATTATGATGATGATAATTTAAATGAAAATATTTCATATTTCTTAATGATTAGATTGATGTTGTGGACAAGTACATTTGGACAAGTTGTTACGATTCAGATGACGCCAATGGGCAAATGTTGTATACCGAGCTATTTTATACATTTGATGCCCCAGAATTCCACTTTAAAATTACGGAAAAACGTAAAAGCCACGGATGTATCGTCCAGACTGAAAAAATCAAAAATCAAGGTCCGCGTCCCAATGAAGCATCTGATTTCTTGATCTCACTAGACGACACCGGTACTTTAAAGGCGTTTGACTTGGAAAAAGGATCCACAACCACGGAAATACAATTAAAGCAAGCAGTACAAACTAGGAATCATATTCACTTCAAACAATTTGCCATACGACAAGATGAACAGGAAATTCTAGTTTTTGGATCTGACAAGGAGGAAAAGACAAGAGCAATATTGATCCTTCATTTCCCACCTTGGTGGAATTCAATAATTTCAATCATATACATAAGTGATAATCTTAGTATGAATGTCATGATGCAAGATGACTACTGCTTTATCGAGCATGGTGCATCAAAGTTAATGGTCACAGCATGGACGTCCATTTTGGAAACTATAACACCGTTTGTGCCAACGTCTGACAAATCAAAATATTCATTAGATGTGGAAACTGAATGGACCCTTACAGAATTGCCAACCCGTCTAGTCCAAATCTCAATGCCATCGAAAATATTTGAGTTTTACAATTTCTTTGCTCCAATGATTCACATGAATTGTAAAGAGCTTGGAAATCAGCTTTACACAATCTTCCCAACATCTAAAAATGGAAAGCGCCAGATTTTTCGACTTGATGGCATTGATGACGATTTAGGAGGTTACGAGTCACTCATAATTCCGTTTCCAGATAAGACTCCACGTTTAATTATAACCAATACAGAAGTAAACGTGAATCGAGAAGTTGTATTGACTTTTAAAAGGACAAAACACAATGGAGTCATGTACGAAAAAACCTTCCCATTTCAAGATCCAGAGAATCAAGATCCCGAGTCATCAGCATATGATGGGGACACTCGAATTCAAAGTCAATGCGTCATTGCAATTGATTATTGTCAACAATTGGACTTGATGGCCGTTTTACTTGCAAAAAGAGATACGTTCCAGGTCAAATTGTATCATGCAGCTACCTTAAAGTTCTTTCTAGCCCTGCCAATAATTATGAGGGAAAGTACATCCAATCACGATGTATCTAACATTGATCATGCACAATTATATTTTAATCACAATTTTATAGTTGTCAATATATTGTTTAAAAAACAACCAAAGCAAGTTCATCAAGTAGGAGAAGTTTACTTTGGAAAGCTAATGTCAACTTATAACGAGGAATAGTAATTGCAGCTATTTAAAACGTAAAGTAAAATACATTGTATAATCAAATTTTTATTTGATGATAAATAAATCTTATGGTTTAAATTCATCATACAATTTTTTGTAATATACATACAATATCAATATTCATGTATTTTTGTTAATGTTCGTTAAGGTTTAGACTAAAATTGCGAAAAAAAAATCTCTATATATTCGGGTAAAATCAATTTCAGAATCAGATTAGGTACGAAATCAACGATCAGTAAATTCATTTTATCGTTTTATAAATAATTCCTACCTCACGTAATTAATTGTAAAAATTGAGAAATGCAAACAGAAACGTTAACAATCTAAATAATAGTTCATAATTATAAACTGCATAACTCTATCCCAAAACACTAGATTCAGACTGTCCGGAAGAAGATGAGTTGGTATTTAAAGTCGGGAAGAACATGGGTTGAAGGAATTCCGTTTTTGCGAAACATAAACTGTCGTTCTCTTCATCAGTTAATTTTTAAAACCCTGAAACAGATAAATTTAATACAAAAATTAATCCCAACAGAATATATGACTATGTATTACAAATATAACTACCAATCAAAACTACAAGTATAAGTTATTGTTTCACAATAACCTTGCTTTATGCTTCTTTGACCCGTTAGACTTCTTTTTCTTTGGTTGAGTGGCTTTCTCCCTTATAGCAGTTAGTTTCTGGACATGCCCTCTCCAACACTAAAAATCCAAAGAGTACAATAAAAATAATTAATTTTAGAAGGATAATAATTAGTGTTAATAGAGTAATCTACAAATACAGCATCAAGTATATTAATAAAATGTTAGAGGACATTTATCACTTTATATTGTATATCAAATTACTACGAATGGTTGCCCTTACGTGCTGATACTCCTTGATCTCATGTTTGTCCTTTCCCTCCACTGCATGTTGTAATGGCATTGTCACATTCACCCCTGGAACCTCAATTTTTCCCTTCACTGTTTCCAAACATGACGGTTAGATGGTTCCATATTCAATTATATAATACATATTAATACAATTTAACAAAAACAAGCTCCCTTGTAAAGTTTTTACTAACGAATCAAATGGAAAATCAGAGACCGCTTTAGTAAGAGAATATAAAAAAAAACATCATCATATTTACAAAAAAATTAATTCTCTACTTTATCTTACAATTACATAGTTATACACTTGCTAATTAATTTATATTTTAATAACACGCTTTCATAACACAATTACAAATAGCGACTAACACTTAAACATAAGAATATAGTGCACTCTTATTTTTATTTGTTTTTCCAAAAGCTGGTCATGGTTCGTCTAGCTCCGGCCTCACTTTGTCCGATTGGATATGTAAACTCTTCAAGCACTGCGAATTAAAAAAAAGAAAATAAATTAAAACTTTATTATCTAATAATTTTAATTGCTCAGTACTTTACTTGGTAAATGTTTTTTTTAAAAAATGTCCAAAAAAGTTGTTAAAACACTCAAATAGTCCACTTACATAAGAGTTGATCTAATGGAGAGCCATTTCCATTCACAACGTTGTATTTTTTCCGCTGTTTTGCCTCTGTAATCATTTCCACTTCTCCTTGGCTTAGTTCATGTCCTAAAATTCTCAGCTTTCGAAGGGCAGTGCAGGTACGGCAGACCAATTGAAATTCCTCATAGTCCAGAGGCATGGCAAGTTCGATGAGTTGTGTCATGCAAGAGATCAAAGTTTTCGCTTTGCTCGGCTCCAGTTTGAAATTTAGATTAAAAGCTTGGAGTGATGACAGTTTGTTCAGGTCATCCTCATTTGTTATATCAACGGAGCTCCAACTGGCAATGGATCCTCTTCTTAAAGCATAAGGGGAATTTAGTATTTGCAATGATTTTATATTAGGAAATGATGATAAGAAGGCAAAGCTAGTCATAAAGTTCCCAACAATGGTTAGACTGCTTAGTTTGTTCATCCGAATTCCAAATGGGAAATTTGTTGCCCAGTCTGGGTTGATGGAGGGACTCCGTGCCCGATGTATATCAATCCTTTCCACACTTTTCGCCAATCCAACAAGCAGTTCATAAATATTCACTTCCTCCATAAAAGGATCCAGTTTGATGAGCAGTGAGGATAACGGAATACGAAGGGCTTTGATAAGGATGCCCCTCGCCAGGGATGCAGGATGTTGGGAGATTATCAGAGGATTATAAAGTGAAAACTTTACAAGTGGAAGGATTCCTGGATCAGTTGCTCGCAACGAACAGATCGCTTCAAAGATGCCGTTAATCTCCACTTCAGTCACTACTGAGGATATAACAAAGGAGCAAAGTAAAGGAAAATGGCCAAGTAATTCTCTCCACGTAACGCACATCCTGCCTCTCCCAAAAAAAATCTCCAACGATTGAAGGGGTGCTGGATTAGCTGGTGGCGTTTTGACGGGAATACCTGCTCCTTTTGGCAGCCTACATCTGTCAATCTTGAGATCCTTGAGCAACGGACAACAGACATATATCACCTGCCGAAATGCATAGACACTCTCGAATTTGTGGTGTGACAGAGTAAGTGATGTCAGGTGACGACCAACAGAGGTTCTGAACAACTCCAGACTCGCCCAGTCGAAGGAACTCTGCCCATCGATTTTCAAATTACGGTAGTGATAGAGTCCATTTCTATTCAGTACTCGAAAAGCTTTCCCAAATGGCTCCTGAACTTTAAGCTGGACAGAGGGATACCAGAAATTTGCAGATATCTCATACCAGGTTCGAGAAACGCTCCGGCATGATCCTAAATCCAATGGCTTCATTAAGCTAAAAAGATGGTGTAGAATCTAAAAAAAAAATAACAAAGACATATTAAAAAGTCATTATTGCTTACTCATTATATCATCACATTTATAAACTCTCATCAGTAATAATAATAAACCATTTTAATTAACATTTGTTGAAAAAAATTAAATTATTTAGAAAATAAAATACTCACCACTGGATTCTCAAGAGGGGGCTTCTGTTCCATGTTTTTTTTAGTATTGATTAGAGACAATACAGTTCAAACAAAACTACTGCTAATATTTATTATGATGAGATTACTTGCACTCCTACCCCCTTTACTTTGATTTATAATTAATTATAGATTATGTGATTCCAAAATCCTAACCGAAATGTTTACGTTTGACACTCACAAGTAGCATACAATGCTATATGTTTTACAAAAGTTAAATTAATTAGTCTTCGTGGGATCGGGCAGATAAAGCTTCAAGCCCTTAAGATGAACTAATGAAAATTTCATGCCACGTTTTTTTATTTATACTAAAAATATTACTAAAACTATAAACTTAACATCCTGTTCTGAAACCTATCCAACGTGTTTTGAAAGGCTCAATTAATTATTCACTAATTATGTACGTACAAGTACAAATGAAGAACATGAAACAATTTTCATGTGCGCTCAAAGTAAAAAATTTGTGAACTACAAATTCGGCTCGGGAAACATAATTTTATTTTTTTATAGCAAAAAAGTTAATTGCAAACTGACACAAATGGTGATACTTCCGGATTGTAATGTGTGTGCTTTAAACAGCTTCACATTTTAACATCAACAAACCAAGTATTATCAGTATCAACCGGGTATGAACTTGGCGGTGTTTGCGTGACTGGTCTCAATTTGCCCTAAAAAGACTTGCTGTATGTTTCATGATCTTTGTTTATCCGAGTACACGCATGCTTAGGATTTTCATAGTCAGATGAGTGAGCGAGTAAAATAAGTTGCTAAATCGCGGAGAAAGCATGTTATGACTTACACGCGTTATTTCACGGTATTTCACCCCACTATGTCTACCTCTAACTTCAACTAGCATCACCTAACTGCACAAAAAAACGCTTTCATATAACTCCACGCATTCCCTCCGAACCTGTCTACCTCCCACTTTAACCAGCATATCAACTAACTGCAGGAAAAACGCCTTCCATGCAACACCACGTGCTACCCCCGACTCAGTCACCATCCCACTCCCCTCTAGAACTAACTTCAGAAAAAAACGCTTCTAATTAATTCATACTTATACAGTAATCTCGACACGACAATGAACTCTTCATTTCCCCCCACTAGAACCTGCAAAATAATATAAATAATTCATATCTATACATTATCCCCACACGAATATCACTAACTTCAGAAAAAAACGCGTTCAACGACCACCACGCATTACTCACATTCTGTCTACCTCCCACTTCAACCAGCAACAACCAACTGCAGATAGGTAATTACACTTTTCATGAACCCGACGGTATTTTCCCCCACTCAGTCAACCGCTCACTTCAACAAGCATCGACTAAATTAAATCGACAAATTAACTTTTTTATAAACAACACGGTGTTGACCCCGACTCAGTCATCCTCTCACTTTCCCAGCATATAAAATCATTGAAAAAAAAACCTCCATCGAACAACACGCATTCCTTTCAACTCTGTCTACCTCACCCTTCAGCTAGCATAACTGACTACAGAAAAAAACCTTTTTAACGACAATCACACATTCCCCCCCAACTCCGTCTACCTCCCACTTCATCTAGCATCAACTAAATACAAAAAAATAAGATTATCATCGACCAACTCACATTCCTAACGACACCATTGACCTATATTCCTCCCGTCCCCAAACAACTAACTAAAGAAAAAAATAAGCTTACCACCAACCAAGTCACATTCCTCCCGATTTAGTGACCCTCCCAATTCCCCCCAGCAGACCCTGCAATATAATAGAAATAATTCATACCCCCACAGTCATCCCACACGACAATCACATTTTCCTTACCCCCAGCAGAACCTGGAATAATATATAAATAATTCATTACTCCACAGTCATCCCAACACGACAATCACTTTATAAAACAATTATATATTTCACCTAATAAAAAAAAAAGAAAAAAAAAAGAGATTACCACCGACCGACGGTTTTCCCCCCACTCAGTCTACCGTTCACTTCAACCAGCATCAACTAACTGCAAACAAATTAAATTTTTTATAAACAACACGATGTTAACCCCGACTCAGTCATCCTCTCACTTCCCAAGCATATAAAATAATTGCAAAAAAACTCTACATCGAGCAACACGGCATTCCCCCCATTTCAGAGTACCTTCTACTTCAACCAGCATCAACTAACTTCAGAAAATTACACTTTTTATGAGCAACACGGTGTTGACCCCGACTCAGACATCCTCTCACTTTCTTAGCATATCAAATAATTGAAAAAAAAAGCTTTCCATCGAACACTACGCATTCCCCCAACTCTGCCTACCTCCCACTTTCCCTCTAAAACTCAGTTCAGAAAAAAACGCTTTTAAACAATTCATACCTAAACAGTCATCCTTACACGACAGTCACGTGTCACGTCTTCCTTTCCCCCCAGCAGAACCTGCAATATAATATAAATAAATAATTCATACCTCCATAGTCATCCTCACATGACAATCACCTTTTCCTTTCTCCTAACAGTACCTGCAATAGATTATGAATAATTATTACCTCAACAGTCATCCCCACACGAATATCAGCTCTTATTTTTCCCCCAAGCAGAACCTGGAATACAATATAAATAATTCATACCTAAACATTCATCCCCACACGACAATCACTCTATAAAACAATTATATATTTTCCCCAATAACTATCTGCAGAAAACAATAAGATTACCATCGATCAACTCAAATTTCTCCCGACACCATCAACCCGTATGCCTCCCCTCCCCCAACAACTAACAACACTAAAAAAACATCTTATATAAAGCAACACATATTCCCCCCGATTCAGTCACCCTCCCCTCAACATTTAAGAACAACACGGCTTTCCCCCGACTCAGTCACCCTCCCACTCCCCCCTAGAACTAACTTTAGAAAAAAACGCTTTTAAATAATTCATACTTATACAGTCTTATCCACACGACAATCACGTATTCCTTTCCCCCCAACACAACCTGAAATATAATATAAGTAATTCATACCTCCACATTCATCCCCTCACGACAATAACTTCGTACAACAATTACATGTTTTCCCCAATAACTAACTATACAAAAAAAAGATTGCAACCGAAAAACTTCAATTACTACCGACACCATCAACCTGTATGCCTCTCCCTCTCCAACAAGTAATTACAATATAAAAATTACACCTTCTATCAAGCAACACATATTCAACCGACTCAGTCACCCTCCCCTCAACATTTATGAAAACACGGCCTTTCCCCCACTCTGTCTACCTCCCACATTCCCTTTCATTAACTAACTGCAAATAAGTACACTTTTCGTGAAACCAACGGTATTTCACCCCACTCTGTTTACCTCCAAATTCAACTATCACCAACTAACTGCAGAAAAAAACGCTTTCATCGACGGCCACTCATTCCCCCCGACACAATCAATTCCCCATTTTCCCAGCTTTAACTAACTACAGAAAAAACGCTCTCCGTCAAACACCACTCATTCCCCCCGATACAGTGTTCTTACCCCTTCCCCAGCATCACCTAACTTCAGAAAAAACGCTTTCAACGACCACCACGTATTACCCCCAACTCTGCCTACCTCCCACTTTACCAGTATATAAACTAAATACAGAAAAAACGCTCTCTATCGACCAACACATAATTCCTCTGACATAATCCCCCGTTTTTATCGTCCCATCAAAAACTAACTGCAGAAGATGACGCTTTCCAGCAACAACCAAATATACCCCACGACATAAGGAACATAATTATTCTAGATAAAAATCTAACTGCTACAAAATACACCTTTAACCCACCACCACTAATTCCCCCCGACACAATCAATCACCCACTTCCCCCCTACAACTAACTTCAGAAAAAAACGATTTAAATAATCCATACCTATACAGTAATCTCCACACGACAATGAACTCTTCCTTTCCCCCCACTAGAACCTGCAATATAATATAAATAATTCATACCTCCACAGTCATCCCAACACGACATTCACGTCTTTCTTTCCCCCCAGTAGAACCTGCAATATAATACAAATAATTCATACATCCACACTCATCCCCACACGACAATCACATATTCCTTTCTCCCAACATACCTGCAATATTATATAAATAATTCATACCCCCACAGTCATCCCCACACGACAATCACCTCTTTCTTTCCTCCTAGTAGAACCTGCAATATGATAGAAATATCAGACTACCACACTCATCTCGGTTTAAGACCACCATAGCACGGGTTTGCCCCCGACACAGTCTACCTCCTTCCTACTTCAACCAGCATAAACTAAGTGCACAAAAAAACGCTATTACTGCAACCAATCTTTTCCCCCGACTCAAGCAACCTCGTTTTTCCCAAGCATATCAACTAATTACAGAAAACGCTTTCATCGACCACCACCCATTCCCCCCGAACCTGTCTACCTCCCACTTCCCCAGCATATTAACTAACTGCAGATAATTACGGTTTTCATAATAACACAGTATTCCCCCCGACTCGATAACATCCTACTTCCCTGGCATCAACAAACTAAAAAAACGCTTTCAACGACAACCACATAATTCCTCTGACATAATCCTCAGCATATTAATTGAAGCTACCACAATATTTATGTACGCTATATTCCTAAGTTAAATGAATAAGAAGTATATTAGGATAAAATGAATCTTACAAATAAAAAGTATTAGACAATTTTTGTAATCAACAAACAATAACATTATTTAACTCTTTAAAAGCATTTTTTTATTGTTTGCTCGGATTCAGACTACATTTATGTAAAATTACATCAAATTATAAGTAAATAACCAAACAAATTGATTGTATCATATTATATATTACTATTAAATCAAGCAATTAGTTTTGAAATCTGACCACAAAGAAGAAACGCAATCATAATCTAAACCGTAATTTGTAATTCTGAACTGAGCAAAGCCATTCCTGAACAATCCACGTTCCCACAATTCGTCAATAATGTCGGCCAGTGAATGAGTTGGTGCTGCAACTTGCGGAGACCCTTGATTAACAGATTTTCTTTGTCTTGGCGTCCTCTTCGAGGGATTGTTTCTCAAGCCCTGTAACACACACAATAAATTCACAATTATAAATTCCACTAGCATAATTGGGTACAGATCACAAAAAAACTATCATTTTAGTTTAAAATATA
>JAQGAG010000127.1:0-24305 GCA_034696835.1 Lepidocyrtus lignorum
AAATATGGCGACAAAAAGAATCCCTCCATTTCACACCATAAAGATTTCAATAATCTCGAGCCCGAGGCTAGTGCAACGCAAACTCAACAGATTTATAAGGGAGGTTCAGACTATCTAGAGGATGATTTTATGGGGGATTTCGATCCAACGACGGGAAGGACACAGGATTTCAGGGATTTTATGTTCTAAGCGATGTATTTTAAATTTTAATGTAATATAAAAATGGATGGGTATACACAATTGTTATTTTTGTAGATATTGTTTGTAATGGAATTTGATAGATGAAAGGAACTGGAATAGCTTCAACATATTTTTTATACGAACTTTTTTCATTTATTAAATCCATGCAAAAAGAAGGAGTGGCATAACGAGATTAAAATATTCTCATTAGGATAATTCCTGCGTTAAATATAAATGACAGGATTAAATCTACTGGTTTATATAATTTTATACTTAAACTATTATAGTAATTATATTTACATTAAAAAAGGATTAAAATAAAACGAAAAGAAAGTATTTACAACAGTTATAAATATAAAGATACTGATATCACAAACAAGCAAAACCTCTCAATAAAAACATCGTAATCGCATAAATTTCTCTTATCATTTAAAGCCATCGACAAATTAAAATACTTTTAACGGCAGAAACTAAACCTTAAATTAGATCAGATTAAAAATATACAGTAATTGGATTGGACTGACGTTATCGCGTCATGTCTTGTACTGGCTCAGTCATGATCAGCATCATCATCATGAGTAAGAAATGGTTAAAATCTTTTTTTCATGAATACGGATGAGTTCGAAATTTGAAAAAATCTAGTTACCTAATTAAGTTAATTTTTTAGCTGGATATGGAAAGACACTTGCGAGCTTGGAACTCTTCCTCGGTGAGACCCACCTCCACATCATCAGGTTCAATAGTGTGGCCCATCAATGAGGTGGTGGTACGAACAGAGGCTTGTCGACTCATCAATGAGCTTTGTTCAAAGTATTCCCTAATTTCTTTAATTGATTTACCCTTTGTCTCTGGGACGAACATTGCTACGAAGATGAAGCCAATGAAGGCAATAATGGAGAACATCCAGAATATCCCGTAAATGTCAATTTCATGGCGGAGGATTGGGAAGGACTTGGTGACCAAGAAGACGCAAAACCAGCTGTATGCAATCCCCAGGGGGTTCATAATATGACGGATTTCCGCCGGCAAGATCTCAGATACGATAAGCCAAGTTATGGGGCCCAAACCAATGGCAAATCCGAATGCGTAGACAATGAGCGCGGCGAGAGGAACCCATGACAAGGAAGGGATCCCTGCTCCATAGTAAAAGTAAAATCCGAGGGTTGAGCCAGCAATGCAGATAAGTGCGGTCGAGACTAGGAGGAGGATTCGACGTCCAGCGCGCTCCACAATCAATGTGGAGGTGAATGAGGCAATCAACTGGGTTGTCGCAAGAATTATGGATGGAATGTGAGGGTTTAGGGTAGAGCCACCGGAAGACTGCTTGAAGATTGAGAGAGCGTAGAAGGTCACTCCGTTGATTCCTGATAAAGTGATAAAACAAAAAAAAAAGATTAAAATTTGCTCTTCACAATTTTTTGTTATTAAGAATAGAAATTAATACCTTCTTACCAGTCAATTGTTGGAATGAAAGAACGCCAAGCGCGACTGCACAAGCTTTTATCATTGACTTCTCCATTCGTTCCTTCCGAACACCGAATTTAGCCCCATGACCATGTTTAAACTGAGAAAGTTCCCTGGCATCCTGCAACTCACGGAGCTTGGCGGCCCCGGATAAAGATCCCAGTAATTTTTCTAAAACTTCATAGGCTTCATCATTCCTTTCTTTCGAAATCAGCCAAGAGGGTGTGTCGGGGGCAAACAGAAGAAGAATCACGCTAGGACCAGTTATAGTGCAGCCAGCTAATGCAAGCATCCTCCAACTTAGGAAGCTTCCAAGGACGTAAGAGATCAGAATCCCGAGGATCATAAGAAACTATAATAATAAAAAATAAAGAGTTAAAATTACATTTATAGTAAATCGAATTTTCTATTAACTCCTATACGTTCTTATTTTCATCTTTAATCCCTCGTTAATACAGACATAAAGTTACGTCAACGCATAAACATCAAATCAATGCCTTCATAGTAATTTCGCAATACCGGCTCGTGTCTTAATCTTTAAACGTTTCTACTATATGACAGGCCGTCTACGACGTAAAATAATAGATTTTTCTTCGAAACAAATTAATATTCTCAGAACTTATCTAGGTAAGCTATAAAGCAATTAGAAGACACGTTGCAAAAGATAATCTATAGCTTTAGAAATACAGACAGGTAGATTAAGATAACCGACCGTCAATAACACGTTGAATTAAAACTAGGTTCATTTTCTATTTAGGCATTCTCGAAGGTTCATGACAAGCTTAAATTTGCATATTGCAGATCTGGATTATATTGCTAATATAAATTAGGCAAATATAAATATCGAGGAATTAGTATTTACCTGTGGCAAGATACCCAGCTTTCCTCTAAGCTCAACCGAGGCAATATCAACGACAAATAGCGAGCTGCATGGAATAATCACTCCAGTTCCAAATCCACCTTTAATTATCAACATTGCATAATCGTCAGTATTACATTTATTGATACGACATAAATTTTAAACTTTTGATTGTGCTGTCTTTTAATTGTCTTACCCAGAAATCTCCCAACAAAGATCATCAACAAGTCTTGGGAGAATGCTATCATTCCCCATGATAGTAAATGGGCAGTGCAGCCGAAATACGCGACCGTTCTACGGGGACCGTAAAATCGTAATGGGATTAGGACAAATACTGAACCGAAAAGTGCTCCGAGAGGGCCAAGTCCGCCTTTAATTAAAAAGAACAAGATTAAATCAGATATTTTCACTCAAATATTAAAATTTTATTGTCCAAAATGTTTTGTGAATTTTTCTTACCTATCCATGACTTGTCATGCTTTGACAAATGTGCTACAAAACTATTCGAATCCTCAGCCATGGAAGGTAAAGCGGTTGAGGTGTAGCCCAGAAAGTTTCCACATGATATACAGAGGTAGCTCACCGACAAAACTGAGAAGAGCTGGAAAGAGAATTAATAAAAAAATTATCTTTAATGAGTCATACCATTTGTATCACATTACCCCAAAACGTTATGAAATCGAATCATACCTGATACAATTTTGTGGAGCCTCCACTCATCTTTATAGATTCTTTCAACGACATATTTGGTATGTTTCCAAGTTTAATCGACATAATGAAGAAAAAATGCCTTCAGTCTCAAAGTGTCAGATAGTTGAATTGGTCTTGACGATCAACGTCAAAATGTATACTGGAAGTGGATGATTTTTGAGATCTCCAAATTTATTCCGACTAGTCCAGTTGCTCTCCGTCAAATCGACAAATTAATTGCTGGTTGCACTGAAGGTTCGATGGTGATATGGGATAGGTTGCTTTTTGATCAGTTCACAGGAATCAAGTTGAGGAAAATCGGCAAAGAATTCTTCTCCAGATAGTTCAGCCCTCAATGGACGCTGTTATAATTGGAATTAAATGATTCGGGTTGCTTCAATTCTCCCTTCTCGATTGTTGCTATCCTTTTTTTATACTGAAAGGGGAGTTGATGATTTTCAGTCTTCTTGTCAGAAAAGGGTAGCTTGAGTTGTTTCCCAGAGGCAGCCAACTATCATGTAGAAAAAATGCAGATCCACACGGGACTCGTTATATTTGTAATCGAAACAATTGATATTGTATCGATCCACTATAACCCTCCCGTCTTGGATTCTCAGAATTTCACTCTATCTACGGTTTTTATGACTTTTTAAATCGGAGAGAAAATTCTCTCCGCTGGGCTGAGTTCGGCAGTGGATGCAAAGACTGACTGAGCTGATCATGCCAGTGGAAGCCGAACCTCTATATTTATTTCCTTCCGATTTTCTATAGGTACGGGAGAGAATTTTAAGTAGCGGATTATTAAGTCATGTATAATTAGCGAAGATTTGCTAGCCTGTTATGTGCACATGCTCCTTGCTTTATAGCCGGTTTCCATTAAGATGGTTAAGACAACGTATTAAAATTAGATAATGGAAAAACATGTGCTTTAAAACTGCACAGAAGTGATTGCCGCACGAGATAACTGGCCAGAAATAAATTCCTACTTTTAATCTTGCTTTAATCTGCACAGGTTATTATATGGATGCTTTTATGGAGATTATTTTGAAGAAAGCAGACAAACTGAATCCAGCCTCAAACTAGATTCTGAAGTTCAAGTTTATGCTTAAATGCAGTTGACATTTTTTTCGCTGATGCTGATGACTCATATTTTTGTATCTGCCAATAGGAATTGTGTGGCTTATGCCGTATCGCGAATATTCGCGAATTATTATCTTTGGAGGCGTACCGGCATTATGCATAAGAGAACTAGGAGGATTATATAAATTTATGTAACGCTGAAATAAAAAGCTTATCAGGAAAAAGATAAAAGTATTATATAAGATGATAGTGACGCTCTCGACATGGTTAATTAACTCATGAGGAAGAAATTAAGAAGAAAGAAAAGTTGTGTAATTAAAAATTATGTTCCGATGCGATATGGAATTGCAGATGCAGGATTCAGCTGGAAGGAAGGATATTGAAAACTCTCTTGGAAAATTACGTATCTTTCTTGAGAAAATATTATACTTATTTAAGCATTTCAATATTTCCAATCAGATAATCAGATATATGTATAATCTAATCACATGCACATTATTTAACACATTACTACCTACCAAAATTTTGCTTAGGCTCAACTTATTTCATGTTAAGAAAGATAATTGCCCTTCAATGTACTAATATGGGAAGTCGGGAAGTGTTAATGCAAAACTCGGTAGGCCCACCCAGTAGCATGATATTGAAGAATGATCAAATATGATAAGTTCTATTGAAATGCTGAAGAATTGGTATTTCATCGGTAAATATAGCATTTGCATGAGTGACTCATCCATCATTAAAAAATCAATTTTAGAAGATTTTAAATCTTCTGCAGACGACCGGAGGCGTATTTTTTTCATAATTACAGCGCAAGATAATGACCATATTTAACGCAGACTGGTTACCAGCAGGCCTCAAATCTGACGCGTACTTATTGCAAGTGGCAAAATGATCACCAAAATCCTTAGTTGTATGATTAAATATGTTTATCCTTGTTTTGGTATTTGCGTGTTTGGATTGCAACGGATTTGAAAAACAGGGCAGCATTTGAAGGGCAGTTGTTTCATCAACTTCAACTTGTGTAAATCTTTTATGTAATTCTGGTTGCAATTTTGTGGACATGTTGGAACGGAATCGACATTGCTGCTGGTGGTGATAATAGCCCACAAAAACATTTATACGCAATCTTACCAAATATTACATACAATTTTTAATTTTAAGAGGGTGATGAAAAGAACGCTTTTTATTTCTCTATTAAAGTTTTCCAAATCCGTTCTGTTGCAATCCGAGCAAGCAAATCTCAAAACAAGGATAAAAATATCGGATCATTAAGTAAAGTAGGGATTTTGGAGATCATTTGGCCCGTAATACGTAGCGGTAGTATGTGTCAAATTGGAGTCTTGGCATGGACTTAGTAACAAAGACGCAAGCACAAATGACTTTCATGGAAGTCATCAACGCATCCACAAGAAATGGCTGAGAAGCTTTAAATGTAAGAAAATTACTCACGTGAGGACATTTTTTAGTTGCTACTTCATTACCAACTAATCAATAAATTCAAGTTTATTGCGAATATTGGAAATGTACTTGCTAAAATTTGAGGATAATGAATATTTAGATAATCTCATTTTAATATCTTATAGTTTTGGACTCTCCAAAAAATATGAAACCGGAACCATATTGTAGCCAATCTAATTACTGTGAGCTCGCCTAAATAATTGGATTTTTCAGAGCAGCAATAAAAGTCACACGTGTGTGTCTATTAAAATTGAAAGTGTTTGCAAAAAATCCAAGCGTTGCAAATTCCTATATTATTTCATTGTCACGTTGCATGCATATTGCAATATCTTTATTGAATACTATACGAATTACGAGCCAAAACTTTCCGTATGCTTTGTGGGTTTGAGGGCTGGACACGTTTCGTTTCGACGAAAATAGTAGAAGTTAAATTCAAGTAATTTGTGTCCTATGTTTTCAGTTGAGGTTCTGATTACTAAAATTATAATTACTATGCAAGATGCCAGAAGGTGTATCTCCTGGCTGGACAGCATGTCTTTCCTGCTTTTTGCATGTTCTAATCTAAAAGATCTTTTGGTATTCGGACGAATTTTTTAAGCATATCTGTTAGGTAGATTGCCAACATTACAACTCAATGCAACCCCTAATTAGTATATAGTCAAAGATATAATCATTACAATTGCAAGAAATTCGATTCAGGTTTTGCAAGATTCTCACGGTCGCAGATGTGTCGATTGCAGATGTATAGCAAGAGCAATCGTAGAATTTGAATGAAAGAGAAAACAACTCACTATTCAAGAAAGCTTCTGCTTTATAGCGTCAAGTCAGAAAAATTCATTAAAATAAGTCAAAGTACAATAACTTCTGTCGATTGTATCTTCACCTCTCAACTTTTTAGTTGAAATTACTACACTTTAGTTTTACAGTTAAAATTCAAGACTTTTCGATCTTACACTTCTTGTAAGCAATCCGAAGTTATCATTGCAATGAAAAAACAGTACTCTGTCTTGCTGGGTAAATGATTTGTTCGCTTATACGATCGTAGACCACAGCTAAATGGCGAGCGCTATAAAATATTAAATAATCGTAAAATGTGTATGGATTCCTTCGTACTATGTACGTCTTACGTACGAATATTAGCCTTGCTTTAATATCCCAGACCAACTTGACTGTATCAATTATGCTAGTATATGTAATCACATTTTCTCTGAATGTGCGTAAATGACCAGTTATACGGGTTTTTATTAGTTAATTTAGACACGATTAAAATGATGATCAAAATTAGAATCAATAGTAGACTAGCCGTTTCACTTACCCTGCCACTGTGAAATAGTAATGCAACAATCTGAAGAATCTTAATCTTTTCCTCTTCCGCTGGACAAACAAAAAACTACTCACTTGTCTAAGAAGCCACAAGTTTGTTGTGGACTTTTATCTCAGACTGTAGTATTTTTTTCGATATTGATATTTCGGAAGTCAAATGTTCAATGTCACATCCTTATTCATTTTCATATTTATATGGATGTGGGAAGCGAGCGAGTGAATGCAAATTTTTTGCCTGTAGACAATGGTGTACCACTGTAAGGTTTATGAATAATTCCATTCGGATGGGGAAGTGGAAGGTGTCATGTTGCTAAATAGCTTCCACAAACTACATGTCTCTGACCCTACTTATATGGAAATATGCCTACCTCTAGCTATGCGTAGTTTTTGAGGATTTTGACAATTTAGTAAATCCATTGGTTATCTGAAATGTTTATCTGGGGGCAATAATAACATATAGATCGTGCAGAGTAAGCTGTTCAAAGAAATCTTAAAAAATTCCAAGCTTGGTTCACAACTAAACCTACTTGTCTAGGTACTTGTTCCTGCTCATTTGAATGTAAAATTAATATGAAGTTGCCGATGCCTTATGGACCATAAGTGACTATATATCCTTCCTCTGCTTCCTATTAGCTAGGTTGTCATTGTCTGTAATTTTTCGGGGCAAAAACGCTTCAATTTTAATCTTATACACGGAAAACTGCATCAGGTATTTGCTGAAGATAAAACCAAATGGCAGCTAATAAAGTTCACGTAGTACAATATTCACTGTAAATATATGTACCTACTTATTTTGTTTTGACTAATTCGCAATTCATCCCAAGTTGTGTCAACTCACACATATCAGCACCATTATGATTTCCAAAATCAGAACTGGAAACATAGCTAGGCTCAACAGTTGTAAGAATTATCAGCACGTAATCGTACTCATATGCGGGTTTATATGGCATTATGATTTGTGACTACTAGTCAATCAATTCTGAAAATAAAACTGGAAAGTGACGAAGGAAATTTTTTTAATCCTGACCTGACAATTTACGCAATTTTATCCCTCTCTCGAAAGAATACACAGAATTCGTTAAGCTCAGAAATTATAATTCTATGAATAATTGTACTATGCTTGCTTCAATAACTTTTGACGTAAAAGTCAAGTTTGGTGTCAAATGAAGGGCGTTTAAATTCTTATCTGTAATGTTATTTCATTGGCAATACCTGGGCCAATGGCACATCTCGGTTCGAACCGAAGGTCAGCCTGGGTTTAATAGCACGAAAAATACATGTCTGAACTCCGAATCCATAATGTCCAAATATGGCTTTGTTTCGTATTTATAATAAGATTTTCTCCTAAATATCGATAATCAATAATTAAATAAAATTAGTAAGATTTGCAACTTGCTACACACAACAAGTCAAAGTCTGAAATTTTTACGTTCAGCAAGTGTGCACGTGAACACAGCCTGGCATCGAGATCAACGAGTCCAGAAATATTTGAATAGGTATCAACAAAATCGGTGTTTTAAAAATTAGGAGCACAATAGATGATCTTTAAGTTTCGCTTACGTCATATTTAAGTTTAGTCTGTTAGAGGTAATTTGGATTGCCGGTTATTACCTGTTAAATCGACTTCCTCAATTCAGATGGCAGTACTTTGAATAGTTTTCCGTTTTAGAATTTTAACTTATGTAAAAAAAAAATTTGCTTGGCTATTAAAATGGGAATAATCGCGTCAACTAATGAATGAGTTATGTTAAATGTGCATCTAATTTTTAATTAGCACCTTTGTTTTACTTATATTACTGGATATTTCTCATTTCTAGATGCTTTCACAATTGGCGAGTAAATACCTATAATGCATAATAAACTCGACAGTTCTTCTATTCCCTCTGACTTCCCATTATGATAAACTTTAAAATATTTAACTTGGTAATTATTATTGCATGCAATTATTCTAATGTTTATAAATACTTTGTTAGTATGGTTTATTGATGCCTGTTCAATATTCGTTTACAATTCCACTGTTCGAGTTCGAATACACCATCACGGGAACTCCATGTGCTCAGTGTGTGTGTGGCTCAGGTAAAAAATGGCGGAAGGAAGAATGCCATAAATAATTTAACTGTAGCAAATGTAACTACATCGAAATTACAAGCATTTTATGCTAATTGGTAATTATAATTATGGCTATTTTTTATATTACTTTTTATTGGTTATTTTTTAGTTTTATGTCTCTGCTTTAGTTTACGTCTTTTGTTTTATGATGCCAAAAATGTGACTTTCTATCTGTGGGAATGCATCCTGTGGATTTCTACCCAAGACCTTTATGTGCAATGTCATTGTATCTTATTCTTTCGCAGTTTAGTTGATTTGGCTTGACTTTAAGTATTATATCAAAGGTTATGGTTATACATATTAAATTCAGTTCTTTCCCGAGGTCAAATTGAAAGCGTAGTTTGCAATTTACAAAGCATATTTTAGCACATTTTTTAACGCTATACAATGTAGGATACAACTTATCTTTATCGACTTAAACTACCTAATATGATTACTTAATGATTTATACATGATTTGATTTGCTAACATTGCGATTTGAACATATATATTCCCAAGTATGCATTGGAAATGAAATGACACGCCATGATACGAGATTGTAATCTGACATATATTTGCAATTTCATTAGGCACTACTGTTATTGTTGTAAATCTGCTAATCTGTTTCCAATATTTACATTGTTTGTTGTGCATCCATTATCAAGGCTTACTTTGATGACCACACCGTACCGCGCAAATGGTATCATGAGGACACGGCATGCAGATATTCAATAATATTTGACATTTGACCAGTCGCTAATAATATAGCACTTTTTATTATTTTGATAATATATAATGTGTTGTAGCTTGTAGCAATCAATGACACAATAGAAATAACCTTAAATCGCTCCGCAAGCAAGATTTCCGAAAAGTCAAACTTCAATAACAAAAAAACATTCATACCATTTTATTTTATAACAAATTAGTATCTATATATTCTATATAATATTTATATGGTATATGGTAAAGGTAAATGTTTATTGTACGACTGTACTTCGTATACATCTTTGTTACATCACCGCCTACTTAATATATCGTTTGGCTATTTCATACATTAATTGAGAGCAAACCTATTGACAAAATATTTACACTTCTGTAGTCACATAACAGTTAATATTTAACAAGTAAATTACAAATTACATACAACTATTGAACAACATAATTTCACCAAAAATACTTTTCAATCTCTTTCTCAGTTTTTCCCTTTGTCTCCGGTACACAAAATAAGACAAAGATCAGTCCTATCGCGGAGCAACCCGCATACAACCAGAAAACCCCGTGTATACCTGTGACGGAAACGAGATATTTGAAGCTGTACGTAATCGCGAAAACAGAGAGCCAATTGATGCCCACTGCAATTGGACTAAAGATCGACCTTATATCTGGAGATAACACCTCCGCCACGAAGATGTACAAAACTGGACCAAATCCACTTGAGAAGGACAAAACAAATAATATCAGGCAAACCAAAGGAATCATTCGGAACACAAATGAATCCTGGACATTCTCTTTGATATAGAAATAGCAGCCGAGCGAGGCAGCCGAGAGTATCATCACAGCGATCGAACAAAGTAGAAGCACCTTTCTCCCACATTTCTCAATCAAAATATAGCTGGGAAACGTCGCCACACAAAATACTAACGCGACTATTATCGATGACACGTGTCCACTCAAAACAAACGCTGAGGAGCCTTCCGAAGCCGCCTTGAAGATTGACAGGGTATAGTAATTAATCCCATTGATCCCGCATAATTGCTGAAATATGCACAGGACTATGGCTACAGTACAGCTTTTCCTTTCCGCTTTGTTGAGATTCCATAAGATTGATATTCCGGAGCGTGAGTCATCAGTGTTTTGATTGACGTCGGTGTGAGATTTGGAGTGGATTTCAAGGAAGGACTTGAAATCTGCAGTTTTTCCTCGCATATTATAAAAGGCGGACTCTGCCTCGCTCAGTCGATTTTTGGAGAGGAGCCAAACTGGAGATTCGGGGACAAAAACTAGCATAAAGATGCATGGTAATACTAATGCGGCACTGGTCCAAGCTAGATTTCGCCAGTCAAGAAAACTCCCAAGGATGAAACTGGATAGGACGCCCAGCGTAAATAGAAACTAAAAAAACATATAATAATATATAATCCAGATTAGACAAATTCATTTAATCGAAACATGCTTTCACAAATTAACTCAGAATTAAATGACTAAATATTTGTAATAGGATATAAAATCATTACTTACTTGCGTCAGAGTCCCAAGAGGCCCTCGTAGAGTCAGCGAAGCCGTATCTATTATGTACAATGGGGCTGCGGAGATTGTTAATCCTAGCGCAATCCCACCTATAAAATACAATACAAATTTAGACATTTCTTATTACGCGGATTATCATCGCATCACACGACACGACAAATCTTATTATAAAACACGTGTAATATTTTAAGATTACGTTTTAATGGGCTTTACCTAAGAACCTTCCAATATAGACCATGATGATACTTGGAGCCAACGCGGTTACAACCCATGACTGGAGAAAGATTGGAGCACCAAGAAATAGAATCGAGCCTCTGGGTCCTAGCATCCTTACGGAAACCGTTGCCGCCAAGCTTCCAAAGAATGCTCCAAGTGGGGCTAGGCCACCTAATGTTGGAAAAGTAATTGCATTAATTTCAGCATTTAAATTATTTAAAAGACCGCAGCATAATACTTTAATGTTCAAACTAGGTATAATGGATTATTATCATCATGTAATGTACCTATCCATGAAGCTTGAGTATCAGTAATATTTTGAAAATCATTCATAGCCTCCACCATGACATTAGTGCAGTGAACTGGATTTATGGAGACCTGTGTCAGGTCATTTAAAACTACAGTATCATCTCCAGTACTGTTTTGAGCAATTGAGCTTGCAGTTGAGCTGCAAATTTTATCCTCATGATAAGAAACCTGACGCATGGACGGGATTGCAGAGGATGTAAAGCCTGATAAGTTTCCTCCACAAATGCAAACATAGCAAACGATCACAGCAGCGACTACCTGAAGAATCATAAAACGAGAAACGGGAATTATGATAAAGCCAACCAAACCACTATTTTGCCAGAACACGACCTGTCTCAAAATATTACGCAGCTTTTGTCTTTGTCATTTTATCTTACTTGATACAGTCGATTTCCTTCTTCCGAGTAGTCTTCAGTCCTTGGGAGCATACAGGTCTCAGCCTTTTCGGAATCCATATCTCGGGGGCTCATGCTGACCAATCCTTTTCAGTCACGCATAAACCACTTTTTTCCACTCTTGATCCCGATAAACTCTTGGTCCACTTGCACTTCCCTTTAATATGCATACATAAATCGTAGGACAAAGCTATTTCATTTTAATTAAAAACTAATCAAATGATACGTTTTCTTAATGCTGATGTTTGATCCAATCAATTTTTTTCTTAATATAATTTTGTTGCTCCTTGCTCAGAATCCATGTCTGGACTGGGAATGCGAACCAAATTACTTTTCAACTTGACTTGCCTTTCAGTAAAAAATACTTATCCTGATGCAATGCAGAGTATTGCGGAATTTTAAAGAGGTTTTTCACTATACAGATTCTCCACATTTAGGAGGAGTCCATCCGTCCTTAGTAGTATGCGTAGCATTTTCACACAAAAAGAGAAGCCTACCCGACCCGCATTTCAGCATGTGCTTCGGTGTCGCCACAAAACGAGAGCAATTTTGCCGAAAAACTATTTTATGTAGTGACTATAGTCAGTGACTTGATGGATGTAAAGATATATACTTTGTTGTTTTTTGCATAAATCTATAATCAAGGTCTTCAAGAAGCACTTGTCTTTCACTAATCTATTTTACACATCAACACATCTCATGTGCCTCTCCATCTTATTGATTGTATCGTATCACACCCTCGCCCTCTCATGCTCAGGCTGTGATCAGATCAGGATAATTTGATGGAACAAATTGGGATGCTTTTGTTTCAAACTGCCTCTTTTCATACAATCATCATCCTTTGTTTTTATGCACATCACGTACGACCACACCACTTGGTCGGAGCAATTACATGAACTGAGCTGTAGTAAAAATTGTTCAGTAACAAAAATTGCCAAAACTCTTTTGAGCATCTGACAAGTTCATGTTTTTGTAATTTGCATAATTTGAGACTGACATTTATTATTATTTTAAAAGTTCTTTAGATGAAATTTCTCCTGTCAGTGCAATCCTTTCGTTTTCAAACTTCCTCCAGGATATATTCTTTTGTTTTTCCTCGTGGGCCTGATCAAGTCACAGAGCAAGAAGCTTGACATGAACCACTTTCTGTCAGTCTGGACCAGGAAGGCGTATATTTTGTATTTTCATGAGAGTTACGAGACAACAAGAGGTCAGTGTGTTAGCAAAGTTTCAATGAGCTTCTTTCATGATGACTTGACACTTGGCAAGTTGATTGGAGCTGACGTTATGTAAACTACAATTATCTTTGCAGTACACTATCAAAATTATTGATAAGATATTGTATGATTTTGGGAGGGCAAAAGCTTTACTTCTTGAATGAAAAAAATCGTACCATCATGCCATTGAGCATCGGTATGTAGATTTTCATGGATGTATGTAAAGAAGCGTTCTGCTAAGATGCCAACACTTGTGTGCGAATTTTATTTGTATTGCTTACAAGTAATATTCGATAAAAACATGATATTCGTACTACGGATGAGCCAAGCATCTTGACAAATGTAAGGGTGACGTCAAACGTCCTTTTTCATCATCATAATGTTATGCTATTTTTCTTGGAAAACAGGAATTCCAGCAGAACAAAAAGTGAAACTCTTTTCCCTCGCCACTCAAGGCGACCGACCAGGCGACTAGGGCTGTTTTGATGACCCACATTGTTTTGCGCACTGCAGATGCGATACAGAGATGATGTTTTTTGTTTAATACTTTCTTTTCAAAAATATTCTGCAACTGCAGAAAAAATTATAGATAAAATTTATGAGATCGCATCTAAAAGCATCCAACGATAAGTAGGTCCAGAGAAAAACGCTCTAGTGATTATAACTATTTGAGTACAGTATAGTAGCAACTCTATCTACCAGATATAAATATTTGTGATCAAATGGTGGGGGGGTCTTGAAAAGTGAAGGAAATGCTACGATTGCTATTAACAAATACCATGAGCATTATGATACTGAACTTACGGATACGAATCGCCAAGAGTAGCACAAGTTCAAGTTCTTCCAAAACCAACAGTGCCGATAAGCACAAGTAATTCCTCAGGTTGCATGTTGCATAATTTTCATACGTTCCGTTACGAATAGGATTGATGGAATGCCGAATTGCTCACCATTTTTTGTAATAATAAGACTACATACTCAATTCAAAACTTGCTTTGCATCGTTGCTTTTTCTTTGCCAAAAAAAAATCTTGTCGTAAATTTTTTTCTCTCTGTGGAATTGCTTCACAGTGTCACAACACATGTATGGGTAAAAAATATACTGATATTGTCTAATACATATCTGCGACCTTACTATAAGAACTGTTAACCAAAACTCCGATGCATATATGCCTACACCGATAAGTGGAATAGGTAGCCTAATAATTTGAATTCGCGGAATCAAGGTCGAGTCTACCAGTCTTGTTTTCAAAATGTAAAGCAAGTACGGAAAGGAGTAAAAATTGACAGTCGTAATCAATCCATATGACTTTTACTTGAAACTTTTTGTGGAAAACGTTCGATGTGCATACGTTACGTTTCCGGTTTGTTTTATTATCGGGTATACTCACCTTTATCTTGGCTGAAACAATTTTCTTATTAATCGATATAAAAGAAGTTCCTAAGCCTAAAAATAACTCTTTACTATTACAATTCACGGTTGAGATAAAACTGACGATGAGTCCTCTAACCCATGATTGGATTATGGAGCAAATAACACGAGCCACCACCGTAATGTAACTTGCTGTCACAAGAAGTCAACTGCTAAAATATGGCTTGCGATGGCGTCATAATAATAACGGCTTGATCTTGGAGCTTTTAAGAAGTAATAAAAAAATTGCTTTGAGCACAAATATCGTAGTCACAATAATTACAGTCATATTCTAAAGTTTCATCACATTTAACACATTCCAATTTCATGTCTGGTCATTTTTATTTCCTATGAGGTTGGCAATGAAAAACGGAAATGGGACAAACGCGTGGCAGAAATGCTGAATTAGATCAGATCATACCATATCATACCATAGCCCATTTTCTTGTCAATTAATTATAATGCTACTGCTAACAACTTAATAATGGTTCATTCATGATCCTGATGACAGAATTCCCAATGTGTAATTCGCTGATATAGCCTGCACGTGCACGTGGCAGCTTAAAGCAAAAATTTATTTCGAGTCATTGTTTTGGTTTTTAACGAATATAAGGTGTTTTTCGATGTGCCATTATTAACATTATTTAAACTACTGCTGCTTTAATATTTTATTGACTGTTAATATACATAACAAGCATTTAGGAACTAATTTTCCATATTAGGTATATTTGGTTTGACGCTTCACCGAAAATGCATAACCAAGAAATGTTAAGAAAGTATCGTTATGCTGAAACGACAAGAATTGCGGTGATTACTAATCATAACAAAAAGACCCATGATATTACGTCGAAGTCGAAAAATATACAACAAGGATTTTTTCAGCAAAGTAGACAAACAACTCAAGGATACAGCAGATCCCTATATCATAATACTGTATAGGGAATCCCTATTGAAGATGGGGATAGTGATATGATGGGTTAACTAAACTTTCGCTTTCATCCATTTTATGATATTTCAGATGACATAATGTTGCCATTTCTTACTTGCAACTGACGCAAAAAGTCAAATCCATACAAGACGATGAATATAAAACAAGAATTAAAAAGTTTGTCAGCCAGAATAGTTAATGAGTGCAGAGGAATAAAGATCAAAAGGTGACTTGTTAGTTATTACGCATGATTTAATCAATAAATAATTGAAACAAATAGCAAGTACTATTTAACAGTTATTCTTACATATGTACATAAGCTTAATACCTATGAGACATTAAGTAAGAAACTACATGTATTATGTACCTAAGTGAGAAATGTATAAGAAGACGAAATATTAGTAACATATCTATATTATCCTTATCCGTTTCAAAAAGCGAACATGAATACATAGAATTATCATTTTAAAAAGACAATTTATGTCTCATGTCACCCCAGATGTCGACTCAAAAGAAAAATCGTCATAAGTAAAAATGTAATATCATTCATTATCATTTATTGTTGGAAAACATTTACCGAAGTGATCAACAATTATTGTTCTACTTATAGTAAACAATATTCAGTAAATACACGCTAATAACACTAACCCTCTTTCAAATTAGTTCTCGAACTGACGAGTTCACGCCAGTCCAAACTAGAAATTTTTATTGCAAAACTTATCAAACAACTGCACTGACTCTCTGCATCATCATTTTTTACTTATTTCCAATGTTTTCAATTAAAATGATATCTCTTTTGAGCTTCATCAAGCCTTAAATACATTATACTCAGGTTTAAAAAAAGGAATTTATAAATGACGCATTTGACAGAAGGACTGTTTAGCAGATAACATGTAAATTAACTGGGGGCGAGATAACCAGCTGCCACAAAGTAGGAACATATTTACTTATATTGTGAAGAGCAAAGTATTCCTGGATCAATTCAGATTCAGATCATTTTATATAATTAATTATGACATACAGGGGTAATAATCTTACTGTTTATCTTACACTAATTGATCTAATTCCGGGACTCCGCTTTGTGCTTTGGAGGGCGAAATGTTTTAATCTTTTTGGGCTTGATCTCCTTCTTCTCCTTTTCCTTCTCTTTCTCCTTAGCTTTCTTAGCGGTCGTGGCTCCAGTTTGAAAGTTTTTCCAGCTAGTAACTCTGTCTTCGCGTGATTCCTTGTTTAGAAATAAATAACGTTTCTCATTAATATGGTTGATCGTTATTAACAGCTACTTAACTTATTAAATCAGTACATCGACACTTCGATGTTTACTTTCACTATGTACCATGTGTGGTATACCTAAATAAACTTTAAACATTTTATTAAGATCGTAAGAAAAATATTCATAGTCTTACTTCATAGTTTTTCTGCCATTCTTTTTCTAATTTTGCCTTTTCCTCTGCATCTATTTCGTCCTCTCGTTTACGCTTCCTATCTTCCATGTCCCTGTCCTCTTGATTTCGTCGTTTACGCTTTAATGGGGGATTAGAACAAAATTCATTAGTTTAAAACTTCAAAAAACATTCAAGTACCAAATCAACAGTTTTGAACCAGTTGTAATAAACACGAACCTCATAATCGGCGAACAACTTCATGGTCATTACGGATATAGCATGTTTATACTTGTCAGGATCATCTTCCTCTATCAAACCCTTCTTGCCGTCTCCGGTCTTCTTCAGTTTCTTTCTCTTTTCATTTACCTGTTTTGGTTGAAGAAAAATATAACATGATAAAACTGAAACGAATGCGATGATTATTTATGTTATTTGGATTTAAAACCACAACGTTGAAACAGAAACAAAAGTAATATTTAATTACATTGGCATCGATCTTGGCTTTTGCCTCTTCAACAACGTCTAAGCATTTAGCACGGGTTTCGTCATTCTCAAGAGTTTTCCAAGCCCGACTGAGAGCTACATTCACAAATTAAATGCATCAGTTAGTATACTATGTAAAAGTTAATTTGAGTTCGCAATTTAAACAAAGTATACTATGTTTCAAAAAGTCAATGAGTCCTAGTCCTTAATCATTGTAATACATTCGCAAAACATACCTTCAAAAGCTATTTGAGCTCGGTCCTTATCATCAACGTTTTTATCGGGATGGACTAAAATTGATAATCGTTTGTACTTGGTTCTTATAGCGTCGATGGGAGTATCCGGCTCTACTTGGAGGACCTCAAAGGGATTCAAATTAAAATAAGTGGAGCCTGGACGAAGTAACCTTTCAATTTGTTGCTTTGGGGTGAGGACGGAATCTCGCTTTTCAATTTGCTTCACCTAAATAATTCAGAGCAAAATTTTCAAATATTATTAACACATTAACAATACATATTAACTTAATATTATTAAGTATAGTTAAAACTGCAAGCAATTTAATCAGCTCGAAGGAAACACCTTCGTATTTATAATTTATGCATAATTACTTACTTCACTGTAAAACTCGTGAAAAAGTCCATCTTTTTCACTCCCCCCAGCCCCGCTACTGGAACCCTGAGCAGACATCGCCCAATTCTGACAACCGACCACAGACGACTTTCACCAGTGACTCGAGCTATATAGGTAATACTGTTTTGGAAGTGTTTTTCAGTCTTCTAACAACAACTTCAGTACTAACATTTAAATACTGACTGATTCATAGAGGTACTATTGGTAGGGGTTCACATAATAACTAGATTATTCACTTCCGATATAGTTAATTAACTCCATTAACTAAAGACATCCATGCACGTGGACAACTAACGAAAGCACCGTGCATTTAGCGAAGCGGTCAAATAACTCCTCTTCAATTTTTGGGCTCCTAGCCTAAATGCACTTCACAACTTAACTTGGTGAATGAAATGAAACAACCTAAACAATTTCATTACTTTCGGCTACTTCCAGTCACCACTCTTAATTAATCAGGAGTCATTTAGTTAATCGGGACTTAACCACTAATTAAGTACGAGAGCGTTTCATGTGTCCAGTGGTCCACATGTGATATGATGAGTGTTGTTGTTGTTGTGTGTTGAAATGGAAATGAGGTTTAGGTCAGCATTGATCCATTTATCCATCGTAATAAACAACTTGTACTTCAGTACATGGTAATTTGAAATTGGTGGATTTTTGTAGATGGTTCACATTGCCCCAATACGCTTCAAATATAGCTGCTTGCCTAGTCGTGTCGTGAATCGTGAAATGAACAAAGGATAGGATGCTGCGGCCTCGACAAGCCAAGTCAATAGCCAAAGCCAATGCATGAAATATGACTTTTTTAATGTTGAACCAATTAAAAATTAATAAATATTTTGTATCTGATTTTTATTTTAACTAGGTGTGAGTTTACTTGCTACATTTAATAGTATTGAATGAAATGAAAGGTGTTTTCGCAGCATTGGCACGAATAAATTATGCTCACGAATGGGAGGGGTTTCTTCGTTTTGGAAATAAATTGTTTTATGTAAATGTTTTAGTTTTCATTACATAATTATAAGCCCTTTTTTAAATGGTTTATATAAATATAATTGCTCTATGTATTTATAAGTTTTTCAAATATTACAATAATGACAGCGATCATTTTATAGTTCTTAAGTTCTGTAAATAGGAAGATTGTCATTAACTCATTAATTTAACAACCATAATTAAAATCATGGTATTAGCCTACAAACCATACACACTGTATCGAGGAATTTCCTCCATCCCGGCTTAGAATTTTTGATGATTTCTGCATCCCTTTTATTTTGCATATCTATGAGATTTAGCATGGTCCGTTCATTCCTTGCGTTAATTTCTTGGACCATAGCTTGCTGCTGCAATTCATTCTGTAGTCTTGCCTGCTCCTTTTGGAATCTCAAGGCTTCCTCCTGCAAAAGTCGCTGACTGTTCATCGCTTCCTGTCTCAGCTTCACTTCCTCGTCAAACTGATCTGCTTCCCTTTGTACCCTGTCCGCTTCCGCTTGATCCCGTTTAAATTGGAGCATTCTCTCTTGATACTTTTCTTCTTCCAAGTTGATTCTCTTTCGAGTCTCGGCCATTACCTTGATTAATTGCGACTGAGCGTCTCGATTGTTCTCTGCGATCGTTTTAAACATTTGTGAGAAGGCTTCCAAGGACTGGAAATCCCCCGATTCACCAGATCCATCTATTTTATCTCGAGAGGTGGGAGTATTATCGTAATTATGAGCTCTTGGAATGTAGACTAATGATGCATTCAATAAACTGGAAGCAGCTTCCTCGATACTGTAGGCTAGATCCCGATTTTTAGTCATATCATTAACAACTTCGCTTATTGGGTGGAGCTCCAGTTTGGACTTCAATATCACAGGGTCGTACTTCAGAGATTCCCTCCATTCGTCGATATTTCGAACTTCGTCGAGATCTGAAAAGTTTGACCAGAAATGCTTAAAGTTGCCTCCAATCTGGGAGAAGGAATATTCGACGCCGGAAGGGGGCTGATATACTGCGTCTTTTCCTATCAGCTCATTTGCCAATTGCTGGATAATGTTCGCCATTGTTTCGCTGAGAATTGCAAATTTTTCTGGGTTTGACATCCCCTCATGGTTGGGTGTCTCTTGAATCTTCGTTGTCACTATTATGGTGCCGCCACCGAAAGCGTGGGTGACAACGTGGGTGCCATATCTATCAAAGAATTGTCGCCAGCTCTGGACACTATCAGGCTCCGTCAAGTTAAGTGGTTTGAGGAGTTCGACGGCATTACTGAAGTCGTCACTCAGTACGACCTTCTGGCTGAGACCGATTTCGAAGGTGCGGTAGTCTACTGTAGCTGTAAGAGCATTCCATGATATTTGGGGCGACTCGAGACTTTCATTTTTAGAATCTGTGAATGTGACCAAGTTAAATCCGGGATGTCCAGTGAGTGACGAGCTATAAGGATCTGTGGGAATAGCGTCCTCATCTAATCCTAACGCTTTCATCCTGCCTCCGATAAACTTATGCCTACTTTTAAAAACATGAAACTGCTTATCCAGCCGATTTTGAAGCGCGACATTGTACGTTTCTGGGATAGTAAAGAGGATATCGCTAGACTTATCGTCAGAACGCTTAAAAATTGGAGCAGGCAAAGTCTCATCTTGAACCAGTGAATATCCCGATCCTACCAAAAATGGTTTTTGAAATTCTGGTACTGCTATGTTGAACGCAGTGCGGAGTAAAAACAATGAAGCTTGGTTGATCGGGATTTCTTGCAAAAGCCTTAAAATTTCTGCAGAGGTCTGTGGAAGGTCTACCTTGTGCAAAATATTCCTCACAAAAAGAGCCCTTTGCATAGTTTTTAAAATTTGTGGGTATCCTGATTTCAGTTGGGAATCCAACAAATCATACGCCTTCCGCAACTCTGTTGATATTTCAGTTTCCGTAATTCGCTGATTGAATGAGCCTAAACGGCCAAGGTACTTTGTAACTTTAGGATCGGTTTTTAGCATAAGCGGATAGCGCTTCCCGGAAATATTAAAAGAATCTGAATTGGAAAATGCTTCTCGAATGATCGCTCCTCCAACTGGATCCCCATTGTCCATAAGATTCCGTTGCATCTGGTCGAATAAATTTTTCGGGTAAAATTCTCCGTTTGGCAAGCGATAAAAACCGTTAATCAAGGGGAGATGGGCTGCATCTGGTTTATTTTCTGCCAGTACTATGTGAATAGGACGAGGAAGGGAACTGAATTCTTGAATTACTTCCCGAATTCTTTTGATTCGATAACCGGGGTCACGCGTTACTTCCTTTGTTTCAGCCATGTAGTGGGTAAGGACGAAGATAACGTTTGTTGACCTCTTGTCAATGATCTTATCCTTAAATAGGTCGATGGTTCGGAGCATTTTCACAAAGCTAGCTCCTATCCCACTAAACCGGTTATCAGAGAATTTGGAAAATATCAAGACGACATTAGGAAGATTGCGCTTGAGATCTTCGTGATTGTTTAGAAAGTCCTCGAAAGAGGCGAGAAATCGGGCGTCCTCTGCTACCCCACCTGTATCACCGATTCCCGGGGTGTCTATTACATGAAGTGCTGTGTTCTTCATACCAAGATCATTTACTGGAACTGGAAGGGTGAATTGCAAAATGTCAGTTGTGGTTGATACGAAGTCACCAGTCTTCGTTATGTTTGGATGGTCAAACAAGAGATTCACCTGATAAGAAAAGGAACATTTACTTACATTTCAACTCACAAGATATAATGGTTTAGTCGCCAAATTTTGGATAATTAATCCTTTTTTGATTACCGCTGAGGATTTTCCACTCCCTGTCATTCCCAATAATAGAATGTAAGCATTTTTGGAGCTCCTTTTCTTCCTTATCGACTGTAAAGATGCCATGAGACCTGGGTGACCTTTTCTTGTCTCGTTGGATAGAAGCGCGTTTATTGCTCCTTTGGTTTTAGGGATACTTACCGATGGCGGATCTGGCATGTCAAAAATATTATCCAAACATCCTATTTAAATTCATGAATAAACTATACTTTAGTTTAAAAAAGTTTTTCGTAATTACTCCTTACAATTTTCATTACGAGTTTCATTTTCTGAGTCAGATTCGATTGGGTTTTCAGAGCAAGTGCATTGGTACCGTGTAATATTTCCGTAATCAGATACATCCTAAGAAACATATTTAAGTTAAAATATTTATCACTTTGTTGGTGGTTGAATTGCAATTACAATTTTGTGGTTTTATTCAGAACAAAATTGTCCCTAGCAAAACAGGAACTAACGATAAACGTAAGTAGCCCTATATATACCTTAACGATTTGTTTAGTGCTCGAAGTATCGTTCCATGAAAATGTATGAATTTGTGAGTCATGTATTATTGAAACATCGCATCCAGCCCTTAAGATCATTGTCTTCACTTTGGAAGTCCATCTTTCAGGAAAGTTGTTCCAATTTCCCCCAGGCTTCAGAGAAGTAAATGGTGCTTTGCAGTTCGTGCAATCATCATGCAAGTACGCTCGGCCACATTCTGTACGGCGTAGTTTGTTGTCTTCACAGGTGCATGTCTTATCAAACACAAATATAGTATGTTAAAGTGGCATGTTTTCAATCGAAATATTACGTGCTCATAAAGTGGTAAATACTTTAGTTTTTCATTTACTTTCGGACATTCACAAGACGCAGATAGAGGAGCCAAACTTTCTTCAGGCAAATCCTCCACATTTCCAGAATATCCATGAATTTTACCTTTCAGAAATGCCTTTGACGCCAGAGTCAAAGAGCAACCTTCATGTACGCGAAAAGACATTCCCTTTGGTGTGGGTATTGTTGATTCTTGATTATCATTATCATGCTCCCCACTTGACGGAGGTTGGGATGCTTCATTCTTCTCCAATTGCTTCCTTATGTAATACTGAACATCGGATAAATCGGAGAACTGCTCATCAGCACTCAAGAAAAATGCTGGTCCTTGGTAGGCAGGATGGAAAAATATTTCCGCACATTGTTCACTTCTAGGGGATTTAAGATTCCATGCATAACTAATACTGGTTAATGTAACTAGCAAATGAAGCACTGGGAAAACGTGAGCTAGTATCATTGTAAAAGGAGGACGGAACATTTTCCCCGTGAAGTATACTCGTCCACAGTAAGATTAGGACTGATGTATTTGCTTTCATCTTATAATAAGGTAGTTTTAGTTGTAAAAATTGAACTCATATGAACAAGAAAATATACAAGCACATATAAATGAATAGCAATTACCTATTCAATTTACCTAAATCAATCAAAAATATTTACAAGTGTAAGCTTATGAATTATCATCTATCAAGATTGCAAAAATTTACGATAGCATTTCTGACCTATAACCGAGGAGCAATTTATATTCAAAAGGGAGCTTTACGCTGGAAAATAATGTCAAAATCTGTATAGGTATTTCAAGTAACGCATACCGGCTTGCCTTGACGTTGATGTATGAGTAACTTTGCAGACTATTTCTGCGTACACGTGGAATAGATTAGATTATGGATTTCAATGTAAGAGGTCAACCAGGTTAGTGAACGTAGATAACCGATTTGTAATTAAATGTTAAAATCCATCATCTCATAACTTGTCATATTTTGGGAATATGTATTTCAGAGAAATTGTCACTTGTTAAGCCCCTAGATGTATAATATGTACGAATTAAATTGGCATGGATGAATCGGTGTCTCGCTGTTAATAATATAAATTGCCTTTTATTCTACTCTTTCTACCCTATTTTAATTTAAAATAACAATTTTTAATATTTACCATCCACACGTATAGAAACAATTAACTAAATATGCTATTTAATTCCTGTCTTGTACAATTTTAATATTAAAAGGTTTTCTAAAATAGAATCTACGAAGGTCACTGATAAAATAAATTGATCATAATTAATAGAATAACGTAGCTGAAATCAAAACTACTAAATAGTAGGAATGATACTGGACAT
>JAQGAG010000128.1:0-24231 GCA_034696835.1 Lepidocyrtus lignorum
CAAAAGTTATCGTGTTTACAGACGGACAGACGGACAGGACCACTAATCGCTATACTAGCTTTCAGCTACGTAATAAAGTTGCACTTATGCCAATAATACACAAAAAAATCCTTCGTGAAAGGCTCCGCGGTGCATTTTTTTTGGAATCTGCCCCAGTCCCCAGCTCAGCGACGCTGCCAGCGTCGTGTCGAGCAATGAAATGAACAATGTTGCGTTTTTTCTATTTTTTTCTGATATGGGCAATTCCTTAATGATGATAATTGCATTCAGGCTAAAGCTAATTAGTGATTAGTGCTCGCCTCTGGTTAACTTTTGTCCGGAAGAACAAATTATCCTTAATTTTTCCCCTTCTCGCCATGATCACGATGTCAAAAAAAACCAGCCAGATCGAGTATCGAGTGAAGAACCTGTAATTATGGAAGTGATTATCTGTATTTGGTTGGCTCGTTAGAATAAAAAACATTGTTGATTATATTGATTATACAAATGCTACAATGCTAGTTTTAGTACAAGCTGAAGCTAAATGGACGGGAATGTTAATGTTACATAAAACCCACCGGCTAAACTAACATGACATGGGTTAATGTGGTGCATAAATTAAATTCTGGGTAGACGATGAATGGCAATTTAATAAATGTTCGATATAATTAATCATTTATATAAACGGGCATAATGAGCATAACTGCGGTTTGGAAAAGGGAATTTTGCGAAAATTCATATTGGGTTTTTATATCACGAATAACGATTATGTTTGTCATGAATTACTTGACTTGACTTGTGTCGATAGTTGTTGTTTTTCACCCGTGCATGGATTTAATGGATGTTCAAAAAATTAAATGCTCAGCGCAATCATTTTTATCACCAAAACATTCTTCGCGTTCCTCAATCCATTTTAACTGTTCTCGCTTGGCTCATAATTCACGCAGATCAATGCCAAGTCAAGAGAGGTGTTACTTGCAAAGTAAAGTTAATTGGTTGTTCCAACTGATGCGTAGAGATGTCAAAATAAATATACACAGAAGAGAAATAGGGATATCAGAGATACGCATTCTGATGATGGACTGGATTCGCTTGTCAACCTTGATGGCTTATCAGACTTTAATCATGTCCTCAAGTTTTAAATCTTAATCAACCCGCTCGATTCCGATTTTTTTTAATGATATGCCAAACTGGATAATGGATAATGGATAGTTAACCTCAGATAAGCTTCCTAATGATTGTACTGACATGACCTCAAACTGTCACAAGTCAAGTCACTAGCTGACAAAGTGTCACTTTACCCCAGCAATACCAGGTTACCTTTTGTAGACCATTTATATTCCCAGGATAAATTGTCATTTATAATATTTATATTTATGACACTTTAATGGCATTTAGCTTCCTTATCATGATTTTTAATCATCCTTAAAATGAAAAGCAAATATACTCGAATTCCTCAACAAACATCCTATTTGCGGGTAAGGGGTAAGACGCAATGCGAGAAATGGCAAACAGATTTTTTCCTACATCCAAACAAACCAGGATGAATTTGATATACTGCGATGGATGAATCTAGGTTAGGGAAGATTGATGGCATAAAAAAATCCTCCCAATTACAAACACAGGAAGCTTGTCGTTTGAACCGAGAAGCCGAGGCATATTTTTGTCAGCTTCACACAATTTTATAGTCATAGCCATAGCTATAGCCATATATCCTCTCTCCCATCCCATATTCCCATATATCATCATCATCATCATCATCAATCTGTTTAAAAATTACCAAGCTGGATTACAAATTGCTCTGCAGATCAAAATCAGATCAGTATCCCTCTCGGCTAATTTTACTCTGAAAAATATTTCATGATTTCTCATGATTAAAGGGATCAATCTGTCAATCAGGTATGATAGATCCTATTTGTAATTTATTTTATAGCTGATTTACTTAATACTCTCCACCCATTCATTCAACTTATCAATATCAATAATAATTATTGCAAATCCTTAAAGCGATATCTGATACCTTCACTTCCTTTCTCCCTCCTGAACAAATACAATTTTATTGACAAATCAGGTAGATTCTTATCAGCACATGATAAGGAAGAAGGAACAGCAAACTCCAAATACCTATATATTACTTTTCCAAGAATTTTCTATATTTCGTTTTTTTAACGAAAATCCACATGTTCAAAGAAATGCAGATTACTTCATTATGAGCTTGTCACCGTCTTATCCTCTTTCATCAAATATGAATCAATTAAAAATCTCTGAGGGCTGGCGGCTTAGTCGTCATATCATCTCAATCATAATCATGGACTCGGGCTTGAAAAAAATATCGAGTTATTTACGACCCCGTATTATCATCATTGTGATTACTTATGACAGTGAATAACGATATCCAGGATGTTGTCAAGCTCGTAAAAATATCGCCATTCCCCGTAATATCACATTCCCTTATAGGGTTGCCCCATAATATGGGGTCTTTGTGTGACATTGTCTCATTTAACCCCGCTTTCAAGACAGAAAAATGGATCTCCATAGGAATTTATGCCATATTTATAGAAATATCAGCTTTAAGGAACATTTTATATCAGAATCAGATACATAAAAAATATTGCGTGTTTTTCTGTCTCGAAACTTCCTCTCATCCCATATATCATCATCCTCATCATCGTCTTTCAAGATTTTTCTTTTAAAACTGCTCAAGACTGATTTTTTTCCGTCTCGACATTGCACTTTGCTCATTCCAAATTCCAAAATCCAACTGCTTCCGTTCCTCCATTGTCACTTTTAAGCCGAGCGTAACCGTGCCACTGACACTGGCAAGCAAACTATGCATCTATGTCTATGTAATATATCTATTTGTATCGCCTTGAAAAAGGAAGGAGGTGATGGGAAGGGGGTGGAGGAAGGTAATGAATGAATAAGAATATGACAGAAAATACAAACCCAACCAAACCACAAAATAAGAGAAATAGCAAGTGTGTGGCCCATTTTTTCTTTGTTAATGAAGCTGCTTGTTCTTTGTCGTATCGACATCCCATTAGCACGTTTTCCCCCTAACATACCATTTCGGTTCTGTTTTGCAGTCTTGGCCCATCCTTTAAGAAAAATGTAAATTGTTTTTCTTTTCCGATCCTCCCATCTCATTTCATTTTACGTCAATTTTTCATTTCAAATGTACAAAATCTACTGTTTTTCTTACTCCTAGCCCATATCCCATTCTCACGCGTTAGGATAAGCATTTTTACCTATTATTACCCCAGACATCATAGAAAAAACAAACTATGGGAGAATTTATTTATTTTTCCTCAAAAATTGAAACTTTCGAAGAAAACGTGTAATTTTTTGTGTCATTCTTCAAAACAATCACAGCAAAATCCAAGCTTAAGCTTATCGATTCCTTGAATAAAAAAATACGTTTTATGTTTGTATGACTTCTTCAAGAAAAACTAGGCATATCTCTTTCGACTTGAGAGGAACATATTTATTCCTTCTCGTGTGGCTTATTAACTTCCTCTATTGTTAAATATTACGGACCCTTAGCTAAATGGGATTTACTTTGGGAGTCCGTGAAATCGGTAGTCAGCAACGCCACTCACTAGAAACCACAAGGGGTGGAGAAACATTGCTTAGCAAAATTTGGGGCCAATTCTGTAGTCACGCATAGCCCGCTAGCCGATACGGGGCGATTTAAGAACAGTGTATGTATGCATTTTTGACCCCACAACCCTACAGTCAAATGAGCTAGTTTCACTTCCATTTAGTGGGGTGTGGGACTGCCTGGGAGTGAGAATGGGAGTGGGAAGGCGGCTGACTACCGATTTCACTGTACCCCCAACCTAAAACGTGGCAGCTAAGGGTCCGTATTGAGTGTCTGTGTAATGTGTGGCATTGGCACTTTATTACACTTTGCCTCTCCTGTTGTCATGCATCAGCATACACATGTGAAAAATCGTAAAAATGGAAGAAATGTCTTCCATAATTGAAGATTATCCGAGCAGCGTCCGTAGGACGCTGCGAAGGATAATCGTAATTATACGAAGTGTTCGTAATCTTAAGGTACTACCATCAACCCACTTGCAGCTAACCCAAGTATAGCTGGTCCGACATGCATCCATCCAAAGAGGAATGAAAATTCAAAAACGAAACATGCTCCATCAGTACAATGCATATACCTCCTCACACCAGCCCATTTCATTCATAGTCCAAAGCCTAGAACCGGGCATTTTATTTGACAAAAGGGTGAGGATGGGAGGGGATGGTAGTACCTTAAGATTACGAACACTTCGTATAATTACGATTATCCTTCGCAGCGTCGTACGGACGCTGCTCGGATAATCTTCAATTAACACTTCAGTGTTCTCCATCTACCGGTACTACCATCAACCCACTTGCAGTTGTCCAAAGACAAATAAAATGCATACTCAATCATAGTACATACAAATAGCATTTGCTTAACTTTTATTGTAAATATCCACAAACTATTAATGGCTTATATCTGTACAAAGATTACGTATCCATATGAAAATCATTTTTAAGGGTCATAATTTATATTTATTTGTAACAAAACAAAATTGATTTAACTTATAAGTATATTTCTAGCAAATTCATGAGAATCTCGTATAGGTTTATTGTACACTTTACAAAACATATTAGAGGTTTTTGACCAACCGGCTGTTTTCAGAATGGAATCATAAGAGGCACCTGATATCTTTGCCTTAGACACTGAAGCATGACGAAAGCTGTGAGCACTGAAGATACCAATATCTATACCTGCTAAACGTAAGGCCTCTTTCAGCCAACGACTAATTGTTTGCGAAGTTGCTCTACCAAAAGGTGGTCTAGTTTGTAAGAATAAATGATCAACAGAATTTCGGTATGATTCCGTTTTTCTAAGATAATATTGAAGTGTATACACAGGACAAATTATTTTGTTCTCATAAGGGGGGAAAGACAAAACAGTAGTAGAACCAAAACGACTTGTCTTCAACCTGTCTGTGATAAGGATGTCACATGAGCCATCCTCAGTATATCTAATATTACTAACTCGAATGACAGAGATGGTCTGACACCTGTTACCTGACGTGAGTGCCAATAAAGCACACAGCTTTACAGTTAATTTCATTATATCTAACGAGGAGTTATCTCCCTATGACAGAAACATTTTCAAAACTACATTTACATCCCACATAGTATTATACTTGCAACGAATAGGCCTTAAATTAGCCACACCTTTCATTAACCTTCCTACTAAAGGGTGGGAACCAACAGTAAAATTATCTATCCTATCTAAAAACATTGATAATGCAGAACGTGTAGTATTCAAAGAAGAGTAACTAAGGCCGTTAGAATACATTAAGGCCAAAAACTCTAAAACTAATTTTATCGAATTAGTTTTTACGTTTTCCTTCCTATCTTTACAAAATTTACTCCACTTTCTATATATACAATCATACTGTTTCCACGTTGAGTTTGTACAAGAATGTTTCAGCAACATGTTCACTTCTTCAGAAAAGGCTAGTTGTTCCCACGAACACGAGCTGCCACTAACGTCATTGACCTTCAAAGAGCATGAAGCTTATTAGTATGTGGACTAATCAACGTATACGTATCAGGTGGAAAATAAACCAAGTTGCTGACTGCCAACTTCACAAATAAAGGAAACCACGCTTGCGATGGCCAGTAAGGGGCCACTAAAATACCTTCAACCTTTTCATCTATAATTTTATTAATAACCCTGCCAACTAAAGAAAATGGCGGAAAAGCATAAAATTCATGATGCCACTTGACTGTGAAAGCATCCACGTTCTCACATTCTGGGTCAGGGAACCATGAAATAAAACGAGAACATTTTCTAGTATGACATGAGGCAAACATGTCAATGACAGGAGTGCCTAATTTTTGTTTAATGGTTATAAATGAACCGTAATCTAAACCATAATCGTACTTGTCTACATCCTCTCGCGATTTAGCGTCTGCAAGTACATTGTCACTGGATTTAATATACGAGGCAAAAAGCCATATATGCCTAACTTCACACCATTTCCATAACGCCTTTGCCCAAGCATGATTAACTTCTGAGCGACACCCCCCATAACGATTAATATAAGAAATGGCAGTTGTATTATCACAACGTATTAATATTTGGCACGTACTAACTTGTCTCAGCAAGGATAGGATACCATTGTAAATAGCTATTATCTCAAGTGTGTTAATATGAAGCATTTTCTCAGAACTGTTCCAAAACCCTCGAGTACTTAAATGGTCTAGATGAGCTCCCCATCCTGTCAGTGAAGCATCAGTTGTAATTTCGTAATCGAAAATGCAACGTCTGATTAATGAGTTAGCGATAAGTACATGTGACTTCCACCATAAAAGTTCCATATATGATTCTGCTGACAATTGCATTACACTGTTATAATTGTGATGATTTCTAAAAAGTGCAGTTGTCTTATCTTTTTCTAAAATTCTAGTATACATGGAACCATAGTCTATGGCTGGGCTAGCTGCAACAAGGTTGCCTATCAGAACAGCAATATCTTGGATAACGTGTTCTTTCTTTCGAAAAGTTTGATTTATTAATTTTAGTATCTTCTCTCGTTTGGTCTGCGGAAGACTAAGTTTTAAATTAGTGGAGTCATAATTAAAACCTAGGTACAAGCATGTAGTACTAGGAAGTAAAGAGGATTTTTCATAGTTAATTAAAAAACCTAGCCATGTAAACAACCCTATCGTTTCCTCAACATTGGCATTACATGCCTGAATACTTGATTCTATCAACATAATGTCATCTAAATAAAAATTCGAACAAAACCCTAGAAGTCTTAAGTAATGTGCAATAGGACGAAGGAGCTTGGTGAACACTCTTGGAGCAGTGGCTAAGCCAAAGGGTAGACATGCGTATTGAAACAATCTACCCCTGAACTGAAATCTCAAATATTTTCTATCATTCTCATGGATAGGTATAAGATGATAAGCATCTTTCAAATCAAGAGTAGCCATATACGAATTCTTAGAAATGAGCGAGAGCACATTTCGATAATCTTCAAGTTTAAAATGAGGAGCGTGCAAGAATTTGTTTAAGCTTTTTAAGTTTAAGATTAGCCTAAAGGAACCATCTTTCTTTGGAACTGCAAATATCGTAGATATAAACTGGTCATTAACTGGAATCACTTCCTCAATTGCTCCAATACTAATAAGATTACTTATAATATCCTCAATCTTGCAAACATCTCCGGGCGGAAAGTTTGTCTCAGTTGGTGGCATACGCTGATAAGGCCTTACTACAAAGGGTATATGATAACCTAATACAATATCTAGTATCTCGTGTTCACTAGTTAACATTTTCCAATTATTTATAAATTTACAAAGACGGCCCGCATATAATGTGTGACGTACTATCGGTTCTGGTTGTAGTTGGAGAATGACGCTTGGTTCTTGTAGCTCTGTTGAGATGAGAACGGGCGACTGTCGTTTCGGCGATGTCTGAATCCGCCCCGCACTCCTGGCTTGGAGGGGGGGCGCAGAGAAGTTTCCCGAGGGCTTCTTATAAGGAGTAAATCGGTTGTCCTTCTTCCCACCAAAGAAGTTGTTTTGGAACTTTCCTTGCTTGATCTTCACCGCATTCAATGCAGATTTGGAGGTTTTAATTTCATTTTGGAAGTCGTTTCCAAACAACAGCTCAGTGGTCACGTTGTTAGCCCCGCAAATAACAGAGGCTTCGCTGCTGACAGATGGCCGCATATCTTTCTTGCGTTGAGCAATGAGAGCTTGATTAGCTAAATTATTTATGCTTGCGCATTCCAAGATCATTTGCAACAGCTGTTCCTGCCATTTCCCCGGAAGTTCCGCTCCTCCTGCAACGACCTTTTCTGCCATTCTGGAGAGAGCCACTGATGTCATAGAAACGTGCGTTTGTAAACCTTGCCAGTGAACATCGCATTGCCTAGCCTTGTTTGGTAAAACGGCCCATATTTCGTGGTTGACCCTCGGAACGCCTAAAGTCTTGCAATTCTCCGGAGCCTTATAGAGGTCCTTCCATTTATCAATTGACTCCTTACTGGTCTTCTTATTGATGAACCTTCCAAAGGACTGGGCGACATCGTCCCGCAGGTTGGGTCCGTACTCGGGTTCGGTTTGTGTCTGATCCAGAATGTTTTGAACTGACGAAGAACTTTCATCATCCTTGGTTGCTGAATTTTTTGCTAAAATTAGCCAAAAAATTTAATTAAATAATGACAATTAATTGTCATAACCAAACAAGCCATAATTGGCAACATTAACAACAAGCATTTTATTTAATTATTGTCATACTTGACAGTAAACTCTTAACCGTCGCATCCAAGTCCGGAGAGCTAGCTCGAGAAATCTCTTCTTCATGATCTTCATCCGATGCGGATTGATAATCATCAGCCCCTGTCATCATTTGTTGGATAAGGCCCTTGATTTCAGAAATAGCTGACGGTAACTGTTGCAAATCCTTAATCGCCTCTGAATTAGCCCTCACATTTTCCAACATGGAATTCCACTCCACCACCTCAAGGATCTGGGCACTACCTCCAGCCGTTTCAGCGGTGTGAGCTGGATAAGCAAAAAATTTTGCATTAAGATTTTATGTAAAAAAGAATTAAGAAATTCACTACGCATAGTTGCGCAATTATCTCAATAATTTGAGTATCCCAAAAAAATAACGGATAATTCCGTACAAATCCCAAGCTGATAAGTGTAAGAATCAAATTAAACTGACTCACGGTGATTTACCTACCTTCGTTATCAGCCATAATTAGCTAACTTTAATATACCACGCTCTCAAATTAACAGGGATTAACTTAACCTTAATTGGCAAATTCACAATTATCGGCTTTCACTATAACCTCGAACAAATTAAATTAAACGATGATCTTCCCATAAAAAACGTAGCACTTAAATTGATCGATGTAAGTCGGACGAGCATCGATTGGATTATGAATGAAATGGGCTGGTGTGAGGAGGTATATGCATTGTACTGATGGAGCATGTTTCGTTTTTGAATTTTCATTCCTCTTTGGATGGATGCATGTCGGACCAGCTATACTTGGGTTAGCTGCAAGTGGGTTGATGGTAGTACCGGTAGATGGAGAACACTGAAGTGTTAATCTGTATTTCCTTCTTGAAAGGATATAAATGGGATGAGTGGGAGAATGTGCATAAGCAGGGATATTTGGTTGTGGCAGTTTTTCAAGTTGACTTTGTTGATGGTGGGACCAAAGCTTGCAAGCATTTTCCTCGCAGTCACAATCAGGCTTATCGTATCCATTCTCATATATTATGCAAGGCACAATAATGTTTATAGAAGAACACTGCTATACGCCAACCTATTTTTTTTTATTGTAAAATCTCATGTTTACATTTCGCTACATATTATATCTATGCATCATATCCTCCTATGTATCACAGCATTATTTGCTAAGGGTATTTGAATGATGTACAGTGAGTACAGTCCAATATTATGTATAGATTGTCAGCTAAAATTGCTAACGCTCGCTCTTCAGCCGTTAGTGGAATTACAGTCCATGCGTGTTTTTGTTCAGACAGGCATTGAGTTTTACGTACTAAATAGAAGAAGATAGAAGTGATATATTATTAAGCTGTTAGCTGTGGTTGGTAGCGTAACCACAACATCGTTAAAATGACCTAGGTAATAAATTAGCTACTTCCAAGCTTACATAAGTGCACCCTCCATAAATAGAAAGAGGGAGTCTATGTCGAAGCATACCGTAACCGTGGCAAGATCGAGCATTTAAAAGTACACATATTCAGACTGCTTTTAAGTTCGTGAGTGATTTCAAAAATTGAGAGAGTATTTCTCGATGGGAGTGTCAAGTCTCAAGTGTGTAGAGCTTAAAATCAGCCGACAATAACAACAAGTTTCAGTGTTAGTGTAACGTCCATATAGTTTTCCTAGTTAATTTCCCAGTTCTGCAGATTCAACATGAAGCGTTACTCGAAAGATACAATAATGATCCGAGCGGCCAAGAAAAATTCAAAAAAGGACAAACACGATGCAGCGCTCAAACCGTGGAACAATTACGCTTAACAATAAAAGAAAATGATAAAAAAATCTCCCAGCTCAACACCCACATCACGCACATATTGGAAGCAGCGAATTACTCAACAAACTCCCTCAATTACTTCCGCGAAAAAGAAGCTGAATAAAACCGCAAATTGGAAAATGAAAATCAAAAATTGATTTCCGAAAAAATTGAACTTAAGGCCGCCGCAACGAAATTGTTTGATCTAGCAGAAATTGAGAAAAATGACATGACAGTTAGAAATAACACATTGCTCGTCGAGTTGATCACTCTAGCCAAGGACGCATCGGATAAGGAAAGCGTGCTCAAGAACGTCATAACTGATCTCGACCAGCTGATCCAGGCCGCAAATATCAAATGCTCACAGGAAAGAAAAAGATTCGCAGCGATGCAATTGAAGCTCGACATGTTATCCCAAGCAAACAAGAACATGGAAAAAAACTAAAGGTCGCTGACAAGTGCAAATCAGAGCTGGTCCATTTAACTGCACAATGGAGAATTGAACTCACCCAATTAGTAACTTCCCATAACAGACAGTTGGATGAATTGAAAAAATAACACAGGAGAAATGATATATTCTGCAGTGAGAAGCGTCAATATTCGACACCCCAATATAAACAAACCCCAAATACCCATATTAACAACCCCTCCCAAGGATATCAGTCCAAATATGAAAGCTCAATGACAAAAAAAACAAATCTTTGAACAAAAACTTCATCTTAAAGTTCAATTCCTAATTACAACTCAAACATACACACTCCCGTTAAACTAATTTAAAAAGACAATGTTTACACTAATTAACGTTAAAATTACCAAAAACTCGCTTCGGAACATTATACAAATGCTTGTTTTCGGAATTTGGATTATGGAATAACAAACAGCCAAATAACCATAACAGACTCGTTGATTTATTTAATTAAAACCGTAGAAATTATTAGAGACAAAAGACATAATTAATACACAATGGGACAGGAAGTCAGTCATAAAGGTGAGGTAAGAAGAAATAATTTAAACTAACCCAATATTTATGTTCGAAAATGCTAAAAAATTGAAGTTTGAGAAATCAATACACCACAAAAATTAAAGTTTAAATCATAAATCGAATTTATTTATTGCATTTAAATAAGTTATAAAATTCCTATAGCAACGAAACCTAATTGAAGTAAAAAATTAAGTGACAAAAACCCAATTTTATTACACATTTCAGGCCGCAATAATTGCGAAGCTTCCAGTCTAAGTCTACATAATGGTCCTCCAACGCCGCCGCCGCAAAAAAGTAAAGATTTAACTACATAACATTCTAGTTATTAACTTCTATCACTATAACAACAGTTAAACTAATTACCTAAAACCCAATTTCCTCTATATATAATATATAATCCGACCTGAACCTTTTTTTAGAAGACCAAACCCACCGCTTCGTCTCATGGCTTGGGGGTATTCACCCTAGTCCTCAAAAAACTCGAAGATGTCACAGCCCAAAACCCCACAACTTCAGGCCCCAACGGAATCCACTACATAAAAGCGAATAAAGAAATTAAAAGACGATCAGAACGTCGAGAAGAAGGAAGAGGAACAAACAGAACCGTCACCATCGTAACGAAACGAACAATGGAGCATACATATGATAAATCTCCTTCGAGGTCACGTCACAGTCTTCGTCTTCGGAAAGGTCGCCTAAGCAACAGTTGAGGATGTTGGTTAGCGAGCGTACATAACAAACCCAGATCACGCTCCCCAGTAAAACAAACCAAAACGAGAAACTACACAGCAAGAACATCAGTTTTTTAAAGACTCCTAAACAAAGAAAGAAGATCCTCCCAAGACCAAACCGCTGGATTCAAAAACACCAACACTATCATCACCACGACAACAGATCCCTTCCACCACCCCGCAGAATGCTCTCCAGCATCGTCGCGATAATAAACTCCAACAACGAGCGCAGGAAAGTGGCGTCAGCTGTAGTCAAGATCGAGGTTCCGAAGTCGAATGCGTCAGCCGTTAAAAAGCAGAGTAAGCTGCTCCTCAAAGCTGTCAGGGAGGCTGTAGTCGATGGTTGCTGAGAAGATCGAGGATAAGGTTGAGAGGAGGAAAGGGTTTATGTTTCAGAAACGGGTTGTTAATGATGTCGTGGTTTGTGGCGAGGAAGGGGTTTTTTAAAGTCTGTTCATGAGAGGCTTGGGAAGAGGGTTGTTATTGGTGAGGAGTGTCCTTGAGAGGTTGGGGAGTAGGAGGATTATTGATGATGGGGTTGGGTTATGAGAATATTGTTGTTAGGATCGGGGAAGTGGATGTGGAGGGGAAAGTAGTGGGAGTAAGGGGGTGGTGAGAGACTGGGAGGGGTGGTGATGATGAAGAGGCAGAATATGAAGGGGGTGTGTTTAGTAAGAATTGACTATAAAAATTGTCATGAAATGAGTTATGGAATGCGTTGAAAAATACGTTATAAAATACGCTAAAAAATTATAATTAACCAATTTATATTCCTTTTTAGACCAGACAACACAACAAGAAACATTAACCTCCCCATCATCATCCACACACCGCCGAGTAACCCAAAAAGCTTACCAACAAGCCCAGCTCTCCTCAACATCCGACGACAACTCCATCCCATTCTCCCACATCTCAATCGCCGTCAACGACAATGAGACGAGTGAGAGCGAGTCTGATGCAGTTGATACAATAAGCTGGAGGGGTCGGTGAGGTCACACTCCGATGATTCGGAGTAAGGGAAGTGGAAGGATGATGAGGAGCAGGAGAGTCCTATTTGGCTGGGGGACGAGGGGATAATTTGAAGGGAATTAGCTTGCCTGCGAATACCTGCAAGTTTAATAATTTGGAGTGCAAGTTTTATCATCTACGTGCTTGTCGCTTTAGGTTGGGGTATAAGGATAAGGACTAAGAAGGTTTTATCATCCGGGGGTAGGGGGGTGCTGATACTGCTGATAGGAGTTTGGAGCGGGCTTCCTGTGAAGAGTGCGCTGAAGTGCGAGGTTTTTGTTTTAATTAAATAATCGGTTTTGTGATTTTGAGTGAACGTTTGTTTCTTCCTGAAATATTTTGCAATGTATTTATATAATTTTTTTATTTATAATTTGATTATAATTTAATAGTTCTCATGTTATTAAACCTTTATTAGGTATTATTTGCAAAAATAAAGAAATCGTAACCCTCCATAAACAATAAAAATACAAAAAAAAACCAAAAAAAATGTGTGGTTAAATTATTAACTTTTATTTAGTTACGTTATATTAATAACGTTCGTGTTAAAAAAGGGAATGTTTACAAAGTTTTTTTTGTATCATTTTGTAAAACAGTTTTTCCATCATAATATAAATTATATAAACATACAAAAGTTGAACCGAGTTAAAATTAACATGCTTGTATACATTAATGTTGACAGAAACGATAAGCGTCAGTCTTAATGTGATTTGAACATTTGAACATTGCACAGGAGTGAGTTAATCCCAAACGGTAACGTGGGGGTCGTCCCCTCCTGTCGCGATTTGGAAATCTTGAAAATATTTAATATTAACGAACACACTGAATATTAAAATTCACAGTTCTCAAACAAATATCAAAAACCCTATCTGAACAGCACAGTCAAACCCCCTCCCCTCCCCCAAAGGGACTGCAGAACAGCACCTCCCCCCACCACCACCCCAACTAACATTCTCTTAATCACAAACATTAACATTCGAAATAGTATAATAAAATAAAATAAAATAAAATAGTCAACCCTCAAGAACTTCCCTCCCCCATGCAATACTTAATATCATAAACAAGATTAATCAATTCAACTACAAAATAACTATACGAGTACTATGCATGCATAATTAATAAAATGCTCTAACTTTTAATTTTAATTCAGTTCGTGGTTAAAGTTTCCAATCCACATGCCAAGACAAATGAAAGCAGAATTGCACTCTCTCACCATCCAAGATCAAAGCGAAGCAGATAGAACGCAACCACACACGTTAAAATTATGCGCTATGCTTCACTCTGACCCGGACTTTATAAAAATTGTCTTTGTTGGTTTGCTGAGAACTGGCAAAAATACGCTTGTTTCTTTCTCATGGGTATGGACAAAACAAAACTAAAAGATGAGAAATTGCATGATTATCAAATAGCTCTAGTATGGCACACAGGAGTGAGTATTTGGCGATTAAAAAAATGAAAACATTACCGGTTTCTAACGAAGCTGAAATCTTTTAGCTTGTTTATTTATGTAGCAGTTACCGTGGCAATGAGACACGAGGATTTAAAGTAGGGATAGACTACTTTTAAGTTCAACAGTGATTTCAAAAATTGGATGATGTCATAAGATGAGGAGAGTCTTGATAAGAGAATGTAGAGCTTAAAGTCTGCCATGGAAATCTTCAATAAATAAATAAATAAATATGCTATATTATGCAAACAAAACTAATTAAAGGAATTATTCGCCCTGCCAGCAAACAAAATCATGCTATATTGTAGTGAAATGAAATTAGTTGAACAGGCAAATTCGAGTTGTTTTTTAGCATGTCGCATAACATATATGTAAATTTATTAGTGAAACATCATTCAGAAATACAAATCATAAACTCATCATGAAATTATAATAATATGACTTTTTTCAATGAAAACAATACAATCAATCGTCAATGGTATCAATCCGAAGTTCAAAGGAATACATATTCAATAACAGACTATTCAAATAATCCCTAGTACCACGGTTTATAATGTACATAGATGAATCACCCGTACGTTTTTTCCTACTGAAAAACTGTAATTTTGCCACTTTGTTTAAAGGACCTCGAATTCGAGCGATGTCACAACTTTCCAATTTGCGCCGCGTCGTGCAAATCCCGTGGACGAGATAATACTCGACCGTTCTACTCCCTTTAATACATTCAATCCAGGACTCAGTAAAATCAGGATTCTTCCATTCTTTCCTTTCATATTGTATCAATTCAAGAAGCCACTGAGACGGTTGAACAAGAGTTTGCTGTTCCATTAATTTTTTATGTAGGAAATAATACACACTTGTAATTTTTTTCACTTCCGTTTGAAGTCAGGTCGCGAGCTTTATAGAATCTTCGATGGTCTTCAGATAACGAACTTCATTGGCTACAGCAGCCAGAAAAGCCCGTTCTCTTGCCATACTCTTGCCTTCAAAATCCGCAATTCGAGTGATGGAATGAGTGGAGACGCTCACCGGGAGAAGATAGCGCAGGACTACTGAATTAGACGGTTCAGGGTTCCAGGGAAGAATCCCCTCCCATTTCAACGTCGAAGGGTTAAAGATTTTTGTTGTACTACCCGATTTGATCATGAACAGTCCGAACGACATTTCCCTAATGAAATGGGATCCATATTTTCCAAAAAAATGAACCCAAGTCCTTGCAGAATCCGGTCCATGATGAGATGGAAGCAGGTCGTATGCCTCCTCGAGACTTGCGGTGGGCCAGACAGTGTTCTGTCTGAGTACAAACAATACCTTTTGCTGCAAGATCCCCTGAAAGTGTAACGGACAACAGCAATCCATACAATTATCATCATATCAATCCACACAAATATATTAGTAATTTATTATTCATATTACAATACACAACTCATACCTCATCGACGGGAAATTTCTCTGGGAAATCAGCCATGAAATAGTTCCGAATGTACTCCTTGGGAATTTCATGACCAACGCGTCCTTCCAGATCATGAATATTTCCAAGTTCCTGATAAATATCCTGTTGAATTAAGATTATATACAAACAATTACTATAACAGCAGTAATATTTACTACAATCAACATTTAATTATTCAGTATTTCTATCATGCTATTTTTTATTCTCACCTCAACAACAGTCTTCACTGTAATGCCAATGGGTAGGCGATATCCGAATATCCTATCGCCTGGCTTGGAAGCTTCCTTCTTCTGACAACGGAACTTGCTCACTATGCCACTTGTCATTGTAACATAGGAGTTACTCCCATCTTCGGATACAATAGCCCCATTCTGCAAATATGATAGGAAAGGGAGGTCCTCCCCACATATTTTGTGGTTCCGCCTGTCCAGGTCGAATGGGGTGACAGGAGTTCGGATTCCATAGTTGACCGCACCAGTATACGAAGCGTTCGTAATGGCTAAGCTCATAACTGGCTCTACATAGCCCCTGTTAAAAATTCAAAAAAAAAATATTAATATTTTTGTCATATTAAATAAATATCATAACACATCCACAAACACAATAGTCAGATTTGTTAATTCCCGATAACTTACCCGGATACCGGTAATCCAATCCCATGAATTAAGAAACAAAATACAACGAACAAGCAAGTATGCTCGATTCTCGACATTTTGATCAAGGTGTCGCTGGTTTCGGTTTAACAAAGATTTCCCACAGTTGATTTTCAAGTTGCTCACGCAAACAGTTCTGCCAGAATGACAACATAAACTATTTTTTGGTGTCATTTTATAGGCAGTCTGACCGAGCATAGACAGGACGGTGTACACCCATATTGTGCATATCTGCTATCATCCCAAAACTAACCCGAACAATAATCGACAGAATGATGAAGCTATGCACGAGGACTAACTGACAAATATAGAGCCCAGCTAGCAACACGGAGTTAAACTAATTACCTAAAACCCAATTTCCTCTATATATAATATATAATCCGACCTGAACCTTTTTTTAGAAGACCAAACCCACCGCTTCGTCTCATGGCTTGGGGGTATTCACCCTAGTCCTCAAAAAACTCGAAGATGTCACAGCCCAAAACCCCACAACTTCAGGCCCCAACGGAATCCACTACATAAAAGCGAATAAAGAAATTAAAAGACGATCAGAACGTCGAGAAGAAGGAAGAGGAACAAACAGAACCGTCACCATCGTAACGAAACGAACAATGGAGCATACATATGATAAATCTCCTTCGAGGTCACGTCACAGTCTTCGTCTTCGGAAAGGTCGCCTAAGCAACAGTTGAGGATGTTGGTTAGCGAGCGTACATAACAAACCCAGATCACGCTCCCCAGTAAAACAAACCAAAACGAGAAACTACACAGCAAGAACATCAGTTTTTTAAAGACTCCTAAACAAAGAAAGAAGATCCTCCCAAGACCAAACCGCTGGATTCAAAAACACCAACACTATCATCACCACGACAACAGATCCCTTCCACCACCCCGCAGAATGCTCTCCAGCATCGTCGCGATAATAAACTCCAACAACGAGCGCAGGAAAGTGGCGTCAGCTGTAGTCAAGATCGAGGTTCCGAAGTCGAATGCGTCAGCCGTTAAAAAGCAGAGTAAGCTGCTCCTCAAAGCTGTCAGGGAGGCTGTAGTCGATGGTTGCTGAGAAGATCGAGGATAAGGTTGAGAGGAGGAAAGGGTTTATGTTTCAGAAACGGGTTGTTAATGATGTCGTGGTTTGTGGCGAGGAAGGGGTTTTTTAAAGTCTGTTCATGAGAGGCTTGGGAAGAGGGTTGTTATTGGTGAGGAGTGTCCTTGAGAGGTTGGGGAGTAGGAGGATTATTGATGATGGGGTTGGGTTATGAGAATATTGTTGTTAGGATCGGGGAAGTGGATGTGGAGGGGAAAGTAGTGGGAGTAAGGGGGTGGTGAGAGACTGGGAGGGGTGGTGATGATGAAGAGGCAGAATATGAAGGGGGTGTGTTTAGTAAGAATTGACTATAAAAATTGTCATGAAATGAGTTATGGAATGCGTTGAAAAATACGTTATAAAATACGCTAAAAAATTATAATTAACCAATTTATATTCCTTTTTAGACCAGACAACACAACAAGAAACATTAACCTCCCCATCATCATCCACACACCGCCGAGTAACCCAAAAAGCTTACCAACAAGCCCAGCTCTCCTCAACATCCGACGACAACTCCATCCCATTCTCCCACATCTCAATCGCCGTCAACGACAATGAGACGAGTGAGAGCGAGTCTGATGCAGTTGATACAATAAGCTGGAGGGGTCGGTGAGGTCACACTCCGATGATTCGGAGTAAGGGAAGTGGAAGGATGATGAGGAGCAGGAGAGTCCTATTTGGCTGGGGGACGAGGGGATAATTTGAAGGGAATTAGCTTGCCTGCGAATACCTGCAAGTTTAATAATTTGGAGTGCAAGTTTTATCATCTACGTGCTTGTCGCTTTAGGTTGGGGTATAAGGATAAGGACTAAGAAGGTTTTATCATCCGGGGGTAGGGGGGTGCTGATACTGCTGATAGGAGTTTGGAGCGGGCTTCCTGTGAAGAGTGCGCTGAAGTGCGAGGTTTTTGTTTTAATTAAATAATCGGTTTTGTGATTTTGAGTGAACGTTTGTTTCTTCCTGAAATATTTTGCAATGTATTTATATAATTTTTTTATTTATAATTTGATTATAATTTAATAGTTCTCATGTTATTAAACCTTTATTAGGTATTATTTGCAAAAATAAAGAAATCGTAACCCTCCATAAACAATAAAAATACAAAAAAAAACCAAAAAAAATGTGTGGTTAAATTATTAACTTTTATTTAGTTACGTTATATTAATAACGTTCGTGTTAAAAAAGGGAATGTTTACAAAGTTTTTTTTGTATCATTTTGTAAAACAGTTTTTCCATCATAATATAAATTATATAAACATACAAAAGTTGAACCGAGTTAAAATTAACATGCTTGTATACATTAATGTTGACAGAAACGATAAGCGTCAGTCTTAATGTGATTTGAACATTTGAACATTGCACAGGAGTGAGTTAATCCCAAACGGTAACGTGGGGGTCGTCCCCTCCTGTCGCGATTTGGAAATCTTGAAAATATTTAATATTAACGAACACACTGAATATTAAAATTCACAGTTCTCAAACAAATATCAAAAACCCTATCTGAACAGCACAGTCAAACCCCCTCCCCTCCCCCAAAGGGACTGCAGAACAGCACCTCCCCCCACCACCACCCCAACTAACATTCTCTTAATCACAAACATTAACATTCGAAATAGTATAATAAAATAAAATAAAATAAAATAGTCAACCCTCAAGAACTTCCCTCCCCCATGCAATACTTAATATCATAAACAAGATTAATCAATTCAACTACAAAATAACTATACGAGTACTATGCATGCATAATTAATAAAATGCTCTAACTTTTAATTTTAATTCAGTTCGTGGTTAAAGTTTCCAATCCACATGCCAAGACAAATGAAAGCAGAATTGCACTCTCTCACCATCCAAGATCAAAGCGAAGCAGATAGAACGCAACCACACACGTTAAAATTATGCGCTATGCTTCACTCTGACCCGGACTTTATAAAAATTGTCTTTGTTGGTTTGCTGAGAACTGGCAAAAATACGCTTGTTTCTTTCTCATGGGTATGGACAAAACAAAACTAAAAGATGAGAAATTGCATGATTATCAAATAGCTCTAGTATGGCACACAGGAGTGAGTATTTGGCGATTAAAAAAATGAAAACATTACCGGTTTCTAACGAAGCTGAAATCTTTTAGCTTGTTTATTTATGTAGCAGTTACCGTGGCAATGAGACACGAGGATTTAAAGTAGGGATAGACTACTTTTAAGTTCAACAGTGATTTCAAAAATTGGATGATGTCATAAGATGAGGAGAGTCTTGATAAGAGAATGTAGAGCTTAAAGTCTGCCATGGAAATCTTCAATAAATAAATAAATAAATATGCTATATTATGCAAACAAAACTAATTAAAGGAATTATTCGCCCTGCCAGCAAACAAAATCATGCTATATTGTAGTGAAATGAAATTAGTTGAACAGGCAAATTCGAGTTGTTTTTTAGCATGTCGCATAACATATATGTAAATTTATTAGTGAAACATCATTCAGAAATACAAATCATAAACTCATCATGAAATTATAATAATATGACTTTTTTCAATGAAAACAATACAATCAATCGTCAATGGTATCAATCCGAAGTTCAAAGGAATACATATTCAATAACAGACTATTCAAATAATCCCTAGTACCACGGTTTATAATGTACATAGATGAATCACCCGTACGTTTTTTCCTACTGAAAAACTGTAATTTTGCCACTTTGTTTAAAGGACCTCGAATTCGAGCGATGTCACAACTTTCCAATTTGCGCCGCGTCGTGCAAATCCCGTGGACGAGATAATACTCGACCGTTCTACTCCCTTTAATACATTCAATCCAGGACTCAGTAAAATCAGGATTCTTCCATTCTTTCCTTTCATATTGTATCAATTCAAGAAGCCACTGAGACGGTTGAACAAGAGTTTGCTGTTCCATTAATTTTTTATGTAGGAAATAATACACACTTGTAATTTTTTTCACTTCCGTTTGAAGTCAGGTCGCGAGCTTTATAGAATCTTCGATGGTCTTCAGATAACGAACTTCATTGGCTACAGCAGCCAGAAAAGCCCGTTCTCTTGCCATACTCTTGCCTTCAAAATCCGCAATTCGAGTGATGGAATGAGTGGAGACGCTCACCGGGAGAAGATAGCGCAGGACTACTGAATTAGACGGTTCAGGGTTCCAGGGAAGAATCCCCTCCCATTTCAACGTCGAAGGGTTAAAGATTTTTGTTGTACTACCCGATTTGATCATGAACAGTCCGAACGACATTTCCCTAATGAAATGGGATCCATATTTTCCAAAAAAATGAACCCAAGTCCTTGCAGAATCCGGTCCATGATGAGATGGAAGCAGGTCGTATGCCTCCTCGAGACTTGCGGTGGGCCAGACAGTGTTCTGTCTGAGTACAAACAATACCTTTTGCTGCAAGATCCCCTGAAAGTGTAACGGACAACAGCAATCCATACAATTATCATCATATCAATCCACACAAATATATTAGTAATTTATTATTCATATTACAATACACAACTCATACCTCATCGACGGGAAATTTCTCTGGGAAATCAGCCATGAAATAGTTCCGAATGTACTCCTTGGGAATTTCATGACCAACGCGTCCTTCCAGATCATGAATATTTCCAAGTTCCTGATAAATATCCTGTTGAATTAAGATTATATACAAACAATTACTATAACAGCAGTAATATTTACTACAATCAACATTTAATTATTCAGTATTTCTATCATGCTATTTTTTATTCTCACCTCAACAACAGTCTTCACTGTAATGCCAATGGGTAGGCGATATCCGAATATCCTATCGCCTGGCTTGGAAGCTTCCTTCTTCTGACAACGGAACTTGCTCACTATGCCACTTGTCATTGTAACATAGGAGTTACTCCCATCTTCGGATACAATAGCCCCATTCTGCAAATATGATAGGAAAGGGAGGTCCTCCCCACATATTTTGTGGTTCCGCCTGTCCAGGTCGAATGGGGTGACAGGAGTTCGGATTCCATAGTTGACCGCACCAGTATACGAAGCGTTCGTAATGGCTAAGCTCATAACTGGCTCTACATAGCCCCTGTTAAAAATTCAAAAAAAAAATATTAATATTTTTGTCATATTAAATAAATATCATAACACATCCACAAACACAATAGTCAGATTTGTTAATTCCCGATAACTTACCCGGATACCGGTAATCCAATCCCATGAATTAAGAAACAAAATACAACGAACAAGCAAGTATGCTCGATTCTCGACATTTTGATCAAGGTGTCGCTGGTTTCGGTTTAACAAAGATTTCCCACAGTTGATTTTCAAGTTGCTCACGCAAACAGTTCTGCCAGAATGACAACATAAACTATTTTTTGGTGTCATTTTATAGGCAGTCTGACCGAGCATAGACAGGACGGTGTACACCCATATTGTGCATATCTGCTATCATCCCAAAACTAACCCGAACAATAATCGACAGAATGATGAAGCTATGCACGAGGACTAACTGACAAATATAGAGCCCAGCTAGCAACACGGAGTGCAATAAAAAGTTGCATTCTGGGGCATTTTGACCTGACTAAAACGAATATGACAGCGGTTGGTCTGCACGGTGCTCCTAAATCACATAATAAACAGCTAAAACCCAGAAAATTGTCCAAATTGTCGTATTTAAGGGCTTAGGTTAAAATAGTCAATAAAACAACATCACATTCTACATCTACGCTGTCTATTCAGTATAAAATGATACTTTAATTGCGAATTAATTTAACTTTTGGATTTAACCCTCCAAATCCCTCCCCTATTGTGGGGGATGGGCGGTCCATGCAGACCAACCAAGTTATCATATTCGTCTTTTCCATGCAAAAATACTCCAGATTGCAAAATTTCATTAAGATCCGGGTATGTAGTCATTTTGTGGAGCATTTTGTAGTTTAACTATAATTATTTGCAACATTGGCAACGCGGCGACCAAGATACCTGGATATCATCCATCTTTCGAACTTGTTCAAGCTTATGATTCATGCCAACCTAGTATTACTGAAAACTGAATTTGTAAATTCGTAAACGTTCCGAGGTTATAGTGTCAACGGACAGACAGACAGGCGGACAAGCAACTAATCGAGCTCAAAGCCATAATGAAGCATAGCTTCATAATCTATCTCTAAATCCACGAGTGTTGGTTTGCTCAGCACGTGGTCTGCTTGTTAGGTTTATCATAAAAGCCGAACAATTCCACCACCTTTGCTCTCTTAAAAATACACCTTTACAAATGCCGAGAAGGTCTATTATTACGTACCTGTAAGGTATGTATTGGTTTTGACACCAGTCCATCCGTCTGTCTGCTCTCTAGCGTCTAAACGCGTCAACCGATTTCATTTTAATTTGACATGGAGGTACAACTGGTCAAATGTAAGAACCCTATTTTTTGGGGGTCAATCGGACTACGGCAAGGGGGTCAAATGTCAAGGTCAAGGTTTTTTTTTCAAATGACATGATATAGTAAATGGGGTATCAAAAGACAGGATTTTTATTACTGATTTTAATGACATATGTTTCATCAGTGTCAGTTACATAGTCACTGAAAAATCACTGATTAAAAGTTCCAAAATTTGAATTTTTAACAAATATTTGACTATTATGCATCATCATAGTTCAACAACCTTACCTTACAGGTACGTCATTATAATTACACTCATGTTGGTATGGATTAAAATCGAAGAAGACCAAAAAAAAATTTTGTCATGCTTCAATGGATATACAACATAAAACATAAGTACTAAAAACAAACTGAAAAAGGGTTATACGTTTTAGTTGGCAGGAAAATTTTTTCTGGTCAATTTTTTATTGCAGACAATGGGAAAATTTAATCTATTACCTTTACAAGTACCCAAAAGTTTTATTATCTAGTTGTGGCGAGGAATTGACAAAAAAAAGACATTTTAATTATAACGTATTTCTAAAAATATTATTTCAATATTAACGGCTAAGACATCCTTCTTTATTCCTAAATGAACAATACCACGGTGATATTAAATGCCAACTGCCATGTCCTTTCATCGGACTTCGAAATAGACGGGATGCTGATGAGGACAATGAAACACAAGCAATGTTTAAAATATATCACAATACAACACATTTTAATGGTATAAATGACACTAGGGAAAACAAGACAAGTACTATAAATTCTAACAATTAGTGTAATTTTAAATTAGCAACTACGATAGCGTATTTATTCATGATTTACTAATTATTACGTAGCTGAATGCCAGTACTATATGTCGATTCTTTTGAGTCCGTCTGTCCTTACCAATTTTAAAGAAAATAAATTGATCATAATTAATAGAATACCGTAGCTGAAATCAAAACTACTAAATAGTATGAATGATACTGGCCATTTTACAAAAAATTAATGCTTAAAATTGCAAAAAATCGATTTTTAATATTTTAAGCAGTGATTTTTCAGTGACTTTGACACCTACAGAAAGTAAACATAGCTTGATAAACTCACCAGTAAAAATGCTTTCTTTTGATACCCCACTCGATATACCTTGTCATTTGAAAAAAATTATTGACCTTGACCTTTGACCCCCTTCTAGTGGTCGGATTAACTCCAAATGCAATACCATTCTTCCTGTTAACGATATATACTCACATGCCAAATTTTAGGGAAATTGGTCAATGCGTTCGAAAGTTATCGTGCGCACAGACAGACAGACAGACGGACGGACATCCAACTGATCGCTATACTAGCTTTCAGCTACGTAATAAAAACTGAATCTGTTGTTTTGTGATTGGTGAAAGTACTTGTTTGTTGGAAGCATTATTCCCATTCATTCCTCC